>SZWC01008206.1:27433-52002 GCA_023375785.1 Penium margaritaceum
CCATGGAGAATCGCCATGTGTCCATGGCTAGCACACAAGGATCTCACCTCACCTAAAAAGTAAGGAGAGGTACCTTTATCCTAGTCAGCACACTCTGACAAGGCAATCCTAAGACCAAGGACCTTTTTGGATATTTCTCCCATCAGGTCTTGACCCTGGACCTCTTGCCTTTTTCTTTTCTCAGGCTAAGGCATGGAGCCATCACCCATGGTCACCCGGATGTCGACGATCGATGACCCCGGAAACTACGAAAATTCATATATCCCAATCCAACCGTTGGATCGGCCTCAAACTTGGACCGTAGATATGTTGCCACCTGATCTTTTCATTGGTGAAGTCGGATTGACAATCGGATCAGGCATCTGGTACTTTCTTGGAACTTGCTCTTGTGGACCTGAAACTGAGTCGGATGGCTCGTTTTCCAACATGAATCTGACCGGTCTACAATTTGCTCACAGCTTTCACGGTGGATGGGACTCTCGTTAGGGACGACTTCGTCATCAAGCTATGAGGTCTCGGAGTTGAAGATTGCGTAGATGGTGCAAAAGGAGTTCTAGCCCATCCAGAAGGATGTAGGTGACCCTAGCTATGGGCTATGGAGGTGGCACTTTGAGCTACACCTCACGCATAAGGGGCTTCTGGAGGTCATGAAGGGAACGGAAGCTCTCGACAAAGTGACAGTACCAGAAGTATAGAAGGAGGCCTTTGCAAAGAAGAACATGGAGGAGCTCATGCTGCTGGTGTCCGAGACAACAAAATCAAAGTGAGGTTACTTCGGGGAGCGGAAGCTAGTAGCCAAAGCTTGGCAAAAACTTTGTGACATCCATCAATCCAAGTCGTTGGCAAATAAAATCTTGGTAATTAAGCAATTACTGATAATGAGAATTAAGAAGGGAGATGATGTTATCACCGCCATGAAGTAGATTGAGTCGCTCACCTCATAGTCCAATGACCTGGGGTGGAAGATTGACACACAACTGCAGGCGATCGCTCTCCTCATGGCCCTTCTTGACAGTTGGAGCCCTCTCATTATAGTCTTGGGAGGATGGGTAAAGGAAAAGCTCACCTATGGTGTGGTTGCAGAGTACATCCGCAACGAGGCGCAGCGACGGAGCTATGGAGAGTCCTCGTCATCCTCATCGGCCCTTGTCACCAAAACATGTGGTGGTGGAAGCGGGGCCAAAGGAGGTGGCGGACATGGTGGCGGTAAGAAGGCCGCCAAAAAGGGTGCGTGCCGAAATTGTGGCAAGAAGGGTCACTGGGCCCGTGAGTGCACGGAGGAGGCAAAGGCTGGTGGCAAAGACGCCAAAGGCAAGAAGGCGCTCCTTAGCGGCACTCAAAACCACTACCTCAAGAAGGCTAACCAGAGATACCTTGACTCTGGAGGAGAGGAGCATACATAGGTCGAGAAGGTGAGGTTCATCAACTACACCAAGCCCAGCAAATCCATGGTGATCGCAAAGGACAAAGTCGAGCCGGCTAGCCAAGGAGTCGTGGACATGGAGGTGGTGGTTGGCGGAAAATGGGTGCAGCGTGTCATCAAGGACGTGTAGGACATACCTGGCTTGACTGACATTCTATGTGTCTGCTGCCTAACTGACAAGGGGTACGAGGTGCTCTTCAGGAGAAGAGGGGAATTCGTGCGGAAGGACGGTGGCGGCGAGCCCGTGTTGGAGGCTAAGCGTGAAAGAGGCCTCTACATCGTGGAGACCAAGGTGATCCCCGCGGTGACAGAGTTAGCAGACTTGCAAGAGCGCACCGTCAACCTGGCCAATGGAGGGGGAGCTGATCTGGAGCTGTGGCACGGACGACTGGGGCATTCCTCACTCGTAGTCATGAAGGAAATGGCAAAGCTCGATCTGGTATGTGGCTTCGTCATCGATGGTGCGGAAGAAGCGACAGATACAACAAAGCACAAAAACTAAGAGCCTTGCATTTTTGGCAAGGGGCGGTACAAACAGTTCAACGAGAATGTGAATCGCATCTCGGACCTGCTGGAGGTTGTGCACGACGTATGCGGACCATTCAAGACGGCGTCAAAGAGCGGTGCGCGTTACTTTGTCACCATAGTTGATGACTACTGCAGAAAATTCTTTGAGTACTTCATGTAGCAGAAGGGTGAGGTCATGGACCGGCAGGAGTATGTCGCCGCAGTGGAGAGGCAGACTAACTGGAAGGTCAGAGGGCTATGCAGCAACAACGGCAGAGTACGTGGGCTGTAGTGGGTGGATGAAGGAACAGGGCATGAAATGGGAACAAACTACGCCGTAATCGCCTCTGTCAAATGGCGTGGCGCAGCGGGCAAACCAGATGCTACTGAACATGGTAAGGAACATGTTGGTAGATGCAAAATCGCCGCTAAGCTTCTGGGCCGAAGCTGCGCGTACGGCGAGCTATATCATCAACCTCACTCCTACAACGGTACTGAAGGGGAAGAGCGGCTGGAAGATGCCGCGAGAGGTTTGGAGTGGGCACAAGCCAAGTGTAGCACACATGAAAGTGATCGGGTGTAAGGCGCATGCGATGGTGCAGGTTGTGCAGAGGCACGACAACAAGCTAGAGCCACGAGCAAATTTGTATCTCTTCCTTGGCTATGAGAGCGCGCATAAGGTGTACAAGCTCTACGGCATGCGCAAGGAGGAGGTAATCCACAGCCGAGACATCAAGTTTGATGAGCAGTAAAGCGATATCAGCAGCAACAACACAAGCTTGGTGGACTCTCCAAAGACGGGAGAGTGGTTCTAGCTCCTTGACTACAAGAAGGAGCCGGCGGACGCAAAAGTTGAGGATGCGCCATCAAGGCGCAAAGGTACACCAGCAGTCGACAGGGAGGACTCCGATGACGATAAAGCCGATGAGGAGATCCACCATAAGGTTCCGACAGATGAGGCACCTAGGGTGCCAAGACACTCCCCTCGGCAGAGTGTGCATCTGGCATCGGTTCAAAATCCATCGGACACGCCGGTCGTTTGGGCGATGTCTCACAAGATCAAGAGAGATCCTTGGGGAGCCGTCCGGTCAATGATTCACTGGAGCATGGTGAGTCGGAGGGATCGAAGCAGAACGATGATGAGTCACCAAAACTACCTTGCCGTAGTGAAAGGCAACAAAAAGCGGGGAAGCGCTTCGACGCAAGTACTGGTCGATAGATCAGAATGATGCGATGCATGCTGGCTGCATCAACAGAGCCAACTACTCTGGAAGAGGCGCTTGCACGGCTCGAAGGGGATCAATGGAACGCAGCCATCAAATTGGAGCTCACTTCCATCACAAAAACCGATACGTGGGAGTTGGTTCACAGGCCAAAAGATGCCAAGCTCATCGGCTTAAAGTGGGTCTTTAAGACCAAGTTCATGAAGGAAGGTGTGGTTGATGAATACAAGGCGCATTTGGTGGCGAAGGGATATGGACGGCGTAAAGGCGAACACTATGATGAGACGTTTGCTCCCATTGCCAAGTTTACATGCATCCTCGCGATCCTTACGGTGGCGGCCGAGAAGGACATGGAGCTCCACCAAATGGACGTAAAGACGGCCTTCCTCAATTGCATCATAGACAAAGAGATCTACATACATGTGCCAGAGGGGGTGGAGGGGCCGGAGGACAAGGTGTGTAAGTTGCGGAAGTCCTTGTACAGGTGAAGATAATTGCCTAGATGTTGGTATCAACAATGGACGGCTTCATGGCACAAGTCGGCTTCAAGCGCTGTGAGGCGGGTCATAGCGTATACGTGCAGCGCGACAAAGAGCTCCATAAGATTGTCGCACTCTATGTGGACGAACAGGATTTGTGCTCGACGGATCTGCTGATTCTACAGCGGCTGAAAGAACAGCTGAGCAGCAAATTCCAAATTTCGGACATGGGGGAGCTGGAGTACTACCTGGGAGTGAGCACTACGTGGAATCGGAGGGCACGCACGCTTGAGCTGGGACAGGCCAGATATGTGGCCAAGGTGCTGAAGCGGTACAGTATGGAGGATTGCAATCCATTTGGTAGTCCGGTCTCCATGACCCGTGAAAAAAGTACGCCAATGGCGCCGCAAACAAAAGTAGAGGATATGGCAGGTATGTCCTACTAATCGGCAGTGGACAGTCGCATGTACGTCATGGTGGCGACTCAACCGGACCAGGCCTATGCAGAAGGCCAAGTGAGGAGGTGCGTGGCCGATCCAAGGCCACTACACTGGCAGGCGATTAAACGCATCCTCCGCTACCTGCAGGTGACACGGCACGTGCACGTCAAGCTTGACGGCAAGGGGCAGGCGGACCCTTTACGTCTGGTGTGCTACACGGACGCAGACTGGGTTGGTGATGTGGCTACGTGTTCTTTCTTGCTGGTGCACCGGTCTCATGGTGTAGTAGAAAGCAAGACTGCGTCACCACCTCCACAGTGGAAGTAGAGTACAAAGCACTAGCCGAGGCGGTCAAGGAGGCGGTGTGGCTCTGTAGGTTGCTAGAGGAGCTGGGCGTACCACAGTAGGAGCCTAGCGTGGTGCATGAGGACAACACCGACTCAATCTTGTTGACCAATAATCCGACGCATCATAGGAGGATGAAGCACATTGACGTGCATTATCACTACTCATGGGACATGGTTGAAAAGGGGCCGTGGTGCTACAGCTAACCGAAGCACAACCCGTCGAGCGGCAAGCATTGAGCGTGGCCGGACTTGGGATGACCAGCTATGGTGGGCTGGAGGGCGTAGCGAAAGATGAGTGAGAGCAAGCAAGAGCAGCAGGCATGGTAGGTGCAAAGGGGAGAGTGTTGAAGATTTCCCCTCTGCATGCCCAAGGCGGTCGCCAGGAGGCGCCAACGAGCTCCCAGAGAGATAATTCCTCGTCCATGGACCTGGTGACTTAAGGATTACTCAAATCCTAAAATGAAGGATTGTTCCTAAAAGATAACGAGTCCCTGAATGCGTTGGAAGTTGTTTCACCAGAATCAAACTAGTAACAAGTGAGATATGGGCTTCCAAATTTGGGATGTGCGCGGCGGCTCTGAGAGCTGGCCGCGGTTCGACTTTCGGTGAATAATTGACCGAAACGAGTAGCAAAATGCCATGTAGGGATTTTGCTTCATAAGATCTGCCGAAGCGTCCCCTGGATGATCCGCCGGATTTCAGGAGTGCAATTTGTTATTCAGGGACTAAGCCAAAATCGTGGCTCGGAGTCCGAAACTCAGTAGTACAGTTTGTTACTAAGGGACATTTGAAAATCCAAGAGGTCCGCGAACAGGTTCTGACCCACATCAATTCCCATCATAAAACTCGATGATTAACTAATTGAAACGGACCCCAAAGGCACAAGTGGCATTGCCAGTATGCGTAGGGACATCTATGCCTCCGGAATGGCACTTTGATGGGTCCTTGAAGTTTGAGAGTGCCTCACCGGAAGACGTGATACTCGCCGCCGACTGAGCGGCTGATTTGCGGTACTGCACTTTGGCTGACGTAGTGAGAGCTATAGTGATCTCAATCATGCACGGTTTGGTGTGTTAGAGAGCTCATGACTAGCCCTACAAATGTTTAGATCATGTCCATGTTAAAAAACAATGCAAATTTGTGTTATTCCCTTTGCAAAAGTGACTTTCTCACATTTGTCTTTAAGTACAAGAAACATAGCGTGGGACGACCACAAAACTCACGCTTAGACTCAGAACCACCCGCACAAAACATAGCCTTGAGCACAAAAGACCTATTGNATTTGCGGTGCTGCACTTTGGATGACGTAGCGAGAGCTATAGTGATCTCAATCATGCACGGTTTGGTGTGTTAGAGAGCTCATGACTAGCCCTACAAATGTTTAGATCATGTCCATGTTAAAAAACAATGCAAATTTGTGTTATTCCCTTTGCAAAAGTGACTTTCTCACATTTGTCTTTAAGTACAAGAAACATAGCGTGGGACGACCACAAAACTCACGCTTAGACTCAGAACCACCCGCACAGAAGACCTATTGTGCCACATCAGAATTACACCCGGTTTTTGACAGTTACCCGAACACATCTTCCGGCTCAAACCCGTGCATGTCAGATACGGTCATGAAGGTGAGGTAGTCGTTAGCAATTGTACGATGGAAATCGATGTTGTAGGATTCATCCCATCCTGCTTTGCGCCATGCTGTACATACCATGTCTACGTTGCTCACAATGTACGCCCATGCTCGCAGCATCCACCCAAGACATGCATCTTTCACCTCTCTCATTCCAAAGTCAACAGGTGGACTCGCGAACAGTTTTCTTCCAACCCACAAAGAGTACCCCTTAGAAATCTCGGACTTGAAAGGTTTTTGCAGCCCAATGGATGTGGGCTTAAGCTTGCTCGTACATCCGGAAAGGATGTAGTACAGGATGATCCAAGGAAATGCTCGCACACCCATGCCTTAAAATCCTTCCATCCTTGCATGCGCCATGCATCCAAGACAAGCAACATCCTTGCCTTCCTGTGGTGCTCGCCGTACTTCTTGCATGTATGGATAAAGTACCGTCCGAGGACCATTACCGCCCGAGGACCATTACAAACCACTGTTTGGACATTTCAATAGAGGCGCAAAGGTTTACCGTATGGGTGAAATGCCATCCGCAGTTGCGGATTGCCTTGTCGTCGGTGTTGCCCTGCGGGTGGCATGCTGTTGTTTTGCCCGTCTAGATGACTTGACACGGGAGCATGGCCCCTTCCATGCTTGTTAGAACTAGTGGAGAGAGGGAGCCTTGGAGAAACAAACATGTGGGACTAAAAGGACATCACTTGTACTAAAGACTGGTTGTTGAATCACTAAAAATGATAGAGTACATATAGAGCTAGAGCTTGGGCAAGTCAGCCCTCTCACAAGTCACACCACTTAGCCATGAAGGCTAAGGCTCACACACTAGAGTCCACAATCTCACACAAGAGAGGAAATCAGCCTAGCAATCAGGCTGACCATTCACACACAACCTAGAGAGCTAGAAAACTCTCTCATGACACACTCCTAGTGGTCATATAACCCACAATCCCATGAAGAATCACCATGTGTCCATGGCTAGCACACAAGGATCTCACCTCACCTAAAACGTAAGGAGAGGTACCTTTTTCCTACTCAGCACACTCTTACAAGGCAATCCAAGAAAATAGGACCTTGATGGATATTTCTCCCACCAGGTCTTGACCCTGGACCTCTTGTTTTTTTTCTTTTCTCAGGCAAAGGCATGGAGCCATCGCCCATGGTCACCTAAACATCGGCGGTCCATGACCCCAGAAACTTCAAAAATTCATATCTCCCAATCCAACCGTTGGATGGACCTGAAATTTCAGCCGTAGACAATTTGCCATTTGATCTTTCCAATGGTGCATACGAATTGACCATCGGAGAAGGCATGTGGTAGTTTCCTGGAACTTGTTTTTTTGGACCTGAAATTGAGCCGGATGACCCCTTTTATAACAATATTCCACTTTGCCACAATCACAGTTGGCTGAGTCCACATGCCTTCATGCAGAACTGCTACTTCTCACCAGTCACTGGCTTGGTATAGAAATCAGCGACCTGCTTGCTGGTTGGAGTAAACTCTAGCTTGATATCACCCTCCTGCAGCATGTGCCTGATGAAATGATATGCAATGTCAATGTGCCTGGTCCGTGCATGGTGCTCAGGATTCTTGGTGAGTGCGATTACGCTCTGGTTGTCGACGCGCATATGAAGTGGAACTGTTACACTCCCTCTCATCTCTGCCATGAGATGTTGAAGCCAAATTGCTTCCTTGGCTCCAAAGCTGACATAGACGTACGAAGCTTCCGTACTTGAGGTAGCCACAACCACCTGTCGCTTGCTGCACCAACTGATGGCCTTGCCATTCATGAGAAACACATGTCCAAAGATGGACTTGCAGTCTACAGGATTTGAAGCCCAATCTGTATGTATGTTGCTGATGATGATGTTGTCATTCCCATTGTAGGTGATGCCAATGTCGATGGTTCTAGCAAGGTAGTGGAAGATCCGCTTCATTGCCTTCTGGTGCTCAGGTCCGGGGTTTGCCATGTGGTTGCTCACAGTCCTTAAGCCTTTGCAAGGTCCGGCTTGGTTGGCACCATCAGGTACATGAGGATTTTGACAGCGCTCTGGTACTTCTGCTGCGCAGCTGCATTCGCTTCTCCATTGAAGCGAACGAGGTAATCTCGCATCTCTAGAGACGTGCCGTTGGGTTTTGCCTGTGCCATGCCGAATCCCTCTAAGACATCCTTGATGTAGGGGCTATGCTGTAGTAAAAGAGAGTGTGATTTGCGGTCACGCGTGATGTGGATGCCAAGGAAGTATGACGCCTGCCTGAGATTCGACATCTGGAAGCGTTCTTGAATGGCCTTGAACTCTTCCAGAGCGGACACATTGTTTGATGGGATCCACATAGACAATGATGATGAGCATCTCATGACCATGGTGCCAGTGATAGATGCTATAGTCACACTCGTTGCGTTCAAACCCCATACACTGTAGCGCGGCATCCAATTTCTGGTTCCAAGTACACGACGCTTGCTTGAGGCTGTACTGGGTCTTGTACAACATGCAAACCAGGTGCTCTTGGCCATCCATGACGAATCGCTCTGGCTGCTCCACGTAGATTTCCTCCTCCAAGTCACCATTCAAGAATGCCCTCTTGACATCCATGTGGTGAATCTCAAAGTCCTCAGCTGTTGCATGAGAGAGAAACGTACGCATTGAGGCAAACTTTGCAATAGGAGCAAAGATTTCAATGTAGTCTATGCCTTCTTATTACAAGTAGCCCTTGGCAACCAGCCCTCGCCTTGTACTTTTCGAGGTTGCCATGAGTGCCTCTCTTCTTCTGGAACACCCACTTGCACTTGATTACCTTGCATCCAGGTGGACGCTCAGTTAGCTCTCACGTACCATTGTCGAGCTGCGACTCTATCTCCTACTGCACAGCTTGCGTTCAATCTGCTACATCTACTGTAGCCATGGCCTCCTTGTACGACGCCGGCTCATGAGAGTCTGCTACAACTGCGATGTTCATCTAGTCTGGTTTTTGGAGCATCCTGAAATGCCCGCGCTCACCAGGCTTGTAGCACACCCTGAGAGGATACCTGCAACCTGGTGCTCAAGCGTTGGCAGGGGACTGGCATATTATTGCTGGCACAATTGCTGGTGTTGGTGATGGTCCATCTTCGTTCGCTGCTTCTGCCAATGTAGCCGTTATATCTGCTGTATCAAACATGGTAGAGTGGAGTGGTTCTCCTATTGTCACAGAAAAGGAAGGGTCAGGAGAGACTGGGTTAGGAAAGGTATCTGCTTCCTCTACCCCGTCAGCTATAAGTTCTGTTGCTTCCTCACAAATAATGTTGGTATCGATGACGTTGCTCTTGTTGAAGACATCCTTGGAGATGATGACGTGGCCGGTATCCCTCTCGTAGAGGCGATAAGCTTTGCTTGTCACGTCATTGCCAATCATCTGCATCTGCGCGCTCTTCATGTTGCATTTTTGCCGCTTCTCCTTGGGCACATGCATGTGTGCCAGGCTGCAAAATGCGCGGAGTTGGCCCACGTCCGGCTTTCTGCCAAACCGTGCCTTGTACGGCGTCATCTGCTCCAACGCCTTGGTTCCACTATGGTTCTTGATGTACACCGCAGTGCTCACTGCTTTGACCCACAAGTCATAGGTGAACCAAGGCGTGTGTAGCAAGGAGCGAGCCGACTCAACAATGGTGCGGTTGGTACGTTCTGCTACGCCGTTCTCCTACAACGAGTATGGCGTGGTACACTACGTCTTGATGCCTGCTGTTGCAAGGTAGTCCTAGAACTCCTTGCTCACATACTCTACGCCACCGTCGTTGTGCAGCGCCTTGATCTTCTTGCCTATCTGGTTCTCCACCATTGCTTTGAACTCCTTGAACTTGTCAAAATACTGGTCCTTGGAGGAAAGGCAGTACACAATAGTGTAATGGCTGAACTCATCAATGAAGGTGAGAAAATACCTAGAGCCTCCAAAGCTGTGGGTCTGCATCGGGCCATACAAGTGTGTGTGGACCAGCTCCAACACTTCCTTTGCGCGCTCTCCTGCTCCAGAAAATGGCTTGCGATGCTACTTCCCCTCAGAACAGTCGATGCTCAACTGCTGCTCAAAGTTAAACATTGTGGACAAGTCACGCATAATCTGTTTGGTTTGAAGTTGCTCCCAGGCGCGCATGCCGATGTAGCCGTAGCGCGCATGCCAGATTTCTCCATCCATCGCTTGCACCAAAAAGATACGAGACTCTGCTCACGCGGGATGTTGGTCGCCCCCAACAGGCGGTACATGTCGCCTTTCTCCACCGACCTGGCCAACTCCTCTCCTATTTCCTTGTCAAGGATATAGCCATAGTCGTCGTCAAAGACGATTCACAGTCCAGTATTGGTGAAAGAGGACACTGAGAGAAGGTTGAACGCAGCATCAGGTGCATACAATACGCCATGGAACACTCCCACTTCAATGCCACGCGGGGTCTCCAACCACATCTCCACAATCCCAATCCCTTCAGCATACACCACCCGATCATCACCCAAAGCAATAGGTCGGGAGGGGATGGAGAGCAGCTGCTTAAACCACTCCTTGTGACGCGTCAGACTCTTGGTACACCCTAAGTCCTTGTACCAAGCGAGATCCGCTTTCTCCTTCTACAACATGTCAGACTTCACCTTGAAGAGGCGGTCGCGCACATCCTTGGCCACGTTCATGTTGCCAAAATGGCGTACAATGGTCTGGTTCTGCTGCTGCTACTGATGACCTTGCAATGATTGCTGCTGCTGCTGTTGTGGAGATTGCTGCTTTTGCTACTGCTGTTGCTAATTCTCGTCCCTCTTGAACTTGAAGTACTATTTCTTGTAGTGCCCCTTTTTTGGCCATAGTGGCACTTGCCTTTCTTCTTGCCTCTTTGCTGCCAAGACTGGTGCTACTGCTGGTTGCGTGAGCCCATGCTCATAAAAGCTGCTTCATTGCTGCTACTACCATTACCCTTTGCTACATTGCGAAGCAGTTCCACCTGTACCAAGTGCATGTTGATGAAGTCGAGGTCGAGATTTGGCTGGAACTCCAACATCTCTCGCACCATGTTGTAGCTCGTTGGGAGTCCCCTCAGCAAAAGGGGGATGAAGGGCGTCTCTTCTAGAGGGTTGCCAGTCGCTTTCAGCTGCTTTCCTAGCTCCTTTGCCTTGACCAAGTATGCCTCCATCCCTCACCCACCCTACATTTTCAAAACCATCATCTTCTTCTCCAAAAGCATGAAGAATGCAAGATCCTTGCTCTCATACTCCTTCTTCAACGCGTCCTACCCCTTTTTTTGAATAGCGTTGTCACTCATGTACTGAAGATGCGAGTTGGAGATGGTGTTGACAAGCATTCTATAGGCCTTTGTGTCCTTCTTCGACTCCTCATATGCCGTTGCTGTAGTTATAGATAAGGGTGCACACAGGTTCCAGGAACCGCGGTTCTGGAACCGCGGTTCCAGTTCCGGAACCGGAACCGCGGTTCCGGTTCCAAGATTCAGGAACCGTCCAGGAACCGCGGTTCCTGAGCCTAGGTATCTGGAGGAGATAATGTGTGGGGAGGGGGGAAGTTTTAGGATATTTTCTCTGATGTGGCACCCTTTGAGGCCATGTGAGTACTCTAAACAACAACCCATGTACAATTAAGGAGTGTTGAAGGTCTTTATCCTTGTATTTTTGGACAAAAAACCTGATAGTGGTAGCCGATTATGCTTCATGTTCCTTGCGTACGAGAGGAACTTATGTGGAACCGTGACTGGAACCGCGGTTCCATGAGGAACCGCGGTTCCAAAACCGGAACCGCGGTTCCGGTTCCATTCTCAGAACCGCGGTTCCATACCGGTGTGCAACCTTAGTTATAGATGAGCTTGCATCTGCTGCACCTTTGTGCGGTGTCTTCCCTGCCACCATATTTGCTGTGGTGATGCCTTTTGCCTTTTGGAGGCGGAGCGTGCTCGTCGGTGCTCACCACTTCCCACAAGCCCCTCTTCTCCAAAAGCAGACGGGTACGGATCTTCAAACACTTGAAGTAAGCGTGTCCTTCCAGCCTTGCTAAAGGTTGGGCTGCTGGTACCACTCCTGTTGCTGCCATTTTGAGCTTTGGAGATGCTCAATGCTGCCTTTAAGTGGCGGTCCTAGCCCTGCTTCTACTGCTACTTCTTTTCGAAATCAGTTCGACAGAAAAATGAGTATAGAGGCAAGCAGACTGGGAATCTATAAAAACAGAGCCCACCACTAGAAATTCAGCTCAAAAGTTTTCAGATCAACCCATTGTTGGGAAAGGAGCCATCCGGCTCAGTTTCAGGTCCACAATAGCAAGTTCCAAGAAACTACCAGATTCCAACTCTCATTGTCAATCCCACTTGGCCATTGGAAAGATAAGGTGGAAAAATGTGTGTGATCCAAGATTTAGGCCGATCCAACGGTCGGATTTGGAGATATGAGTTTTCGACGTTTTAGCAGTCATAGACCGCCGGTATCCGGGTGATCATGGGCGATGGTTCCATGCCTTAGCCTGAGAAAAGAAAAAGGCAAGAGGTCCACGGTGATGGGAGAAATATCCAAAAAAATCCTAGTTTTTTGGGTTGCCTTATCAGAGTGTGGTGACTAGGAAAAAGGTATCTGTCCTTACTTTTTAGGTGAGGTGAGATCCTTGTGTGCTAGCGATGGACACATGGCGATTCTCCATGGGATTGTGGGCTATGTGACCACTAGGAGTGTGCCACAAGAGCATTTTCTAGCTCTCTAGGTTTTGTGTGAGTGGTAAGCCTGATTGCTAGGCTGATTTCCTCTCTTGTGTGAGATTATGGACTCTAGTGTGTGAGCATTAGCCTCCATGGCTAAGTAGTGAGGCTTCTGAGGGGGCTGACTTGCCCAAGCTCTAGCTCTATATATTCTCCATCATTTTGAGTGATTAGACATTCATTTTTCAGCACAAGTGATGCCCTTTGAGTCCCACATGTTTACTGCTCCAAGGCTCCCTCTCTCCTCTAGTTCAAACACTTGGTATTAGAGCCAAGTTCTACCAACTTCAGCCAGCAGAGGCCGTCACTTTGACAGTGATGGATAAGGGTTAAACCTTCACCAAATTTGACGATTGACAACAACATCTTCAAATTCAGAAGACAAGCTTTCCAAAAAATGCAAAATCTGGAAGATCCAACGATTGGATTGAGAGTTATGTTCAAAACAAGGCCGGCCAGGGCTACACTCTTCTCTCTGAGTAAGGCTTTCGCCTTGTGATGACCATAACTTTCTCATTTCTTTGTCAAATATAAAAAGTAGCACATGCAGATTGAATTATTTTTCCTACGTTTTTCATTGGTTCAAAAATACTTGCATTCCATCACTATGTTTGGGAGTAACACCGTTTACAAGCTGGCTGGTGTGAGCTAGAGTAGGACCAGCAGCATACCCAGTTTTCAAAAGGGCATATCTCTAAAACTCTCTCGTTGATGACCCTATTTTATGGGTGGATCTGAAAGGTTTTTAGGTGAATTTTCCAGTGGTGGGCTTTGTTTTGCCAAATTCACGGTGTGCTGACCTCTACCGTCTACTTTTTACAGGCAGGTTTCTTGCACAAATAGCAGCAGAAGTAGGGGTAGCGCCGCCACTTAAGGGCAGCGTTGAGCATTACCAAAGGTGAAAATGGCAGTAGCAGGCGTGGTCATAGGAGCCCAGCCCTTGGAAAGGCTGGAAGGACATGCCAAATTCACGTTTTGGAAGATCCGTACCTGCCTCCTTCTGGAGGATAGGGGCTTCTAAGAGCTGGTGAGCGGCGACGAGCATGCTTCGACTCCATAGGCACAAGGTATGACCTCAGCAGAGGTGGTGGCCGGGAAGACGTCGCAAAAAGGTGCAACAGATGCAAGTTCATCTACAAATCCAGCAGCAGCGTATGAGGACTCAAAGAAGAAGGATAGGCAGGCCTACAGGTTGCTTGTCAACACCATTTCCAATCTGCAGCATTCTTGAGTCGGCGTGCTCTATGCTGCACGCGGCTTGGCTCACCTATGATTTCTGGGCTGAAGCAGTGAGCACCGTGGTCTACATCAAGAACCGTCGTCTAACCAAGGCCTTGGAGCAGATGATGCCGTACGAGGCGTAGTTCAGCAAGAAGTAGAGCGTGTGTCATCTTCGTGCATTTGGCAGCTTAGTGCACATGCATGTGTCAAAGGAGAAGCGACAGAAATGGGACGCAAAAAGCGTGCAGATGCTGATGATCGGCTATGACGTGGCAAGCAAAGCTTATCGCCACTACGAGAGGGAAACCGGCCACGTCATCATCTCCATAGATGTCGTCTTTAACAAGAGGAACGTCATTGACACCGACATTTTTTGTGAGGAAGTAACAGAACCAGTAGCTCATGAGGTAGTTAGAGTAGATACCCATACTGACCCAGTCTTTCCTGATCCTTCCTCTACAAGGACAGTGGGAGAACCACTTCGCTCTTCCATGTATGATGTAGCAAATACAGCGTCCTCATCGGCAGAAGCAGAAGACAAAGGTACATCACCACAAGACATAGTTGTGCGAGCAGCACCGTGCCAACCCCCTTCCAACAGTTAAGCACAAGGACGAAGGTACCCTCTCAGGTGCGCTACAAGCCTGGTGAACGCAGGGATTTCTGGATGCTCCAAAAACCACACCATGGAACGTCACAATTGTAGTAGACTCTGATGAGCCGATGTCCTATAAGGAGGCCATGGCTACACCACATGCAGCAGATTGGATGCAAGTTTTGCAGCAGGGGATACTTTTACAGCTTAAGAACGATACGTGGGAGCTGACTGAGCGTCCACCTAGACGTAAGGTAATCAAGTGCAAGTGGGTGTTCAAAAAGAAGAGGGGCACAGATGGGAACCAAGAAAAGTACAAGGCGAGGCTCGTCGCCAAGGGCTACTCATAGCAGGAAGGCATGGACTTAAGTGAAACCTTTGCTCCTACTGCAATGTTTGCCTCTGTGCGCACGCTCCTCTCTTATGCAAGAGCTGAGTACTTCAAGATTCACCACATGGATGTCGTGACGGCATTCTTCAATGGTGACTTGGAGGAGGAAATCTACATGGAGCAATCGGAGGGATTCGTCATGGATGGCCAGGAGCACCTCGTTTGCAAGCTACAGAAGTCACTATACAGCTACGAGCAAGCGTCGCGTGCTTGGAACTACAAACTCGATGCGGCGTTGTTGTACATGGGGTTCAAGCGCAGTGAAGGTTACTATTGTGTTTATCGCTCGCACTATGGGAATGAGATCCTTATGATCATTATCCATGTAGATTACATGCTCCTCCTCTCGAACAATATGTCTGCACTGTAGGAGTACAAGGAGGCCATGCAAAAGCGCTTTCAGATGTCTGATTTCGGGGAGGCGTCATACTTCCTTGGTATCCAGAACACGCATGACTGCAAATCATTTCTCTCTCGTTACAACAGAGCCGTTACATCAAGGATGTCTTGCACCGGTTTGGCATGGCAGAGGCGAAACCCATTCGCACGTCACTTGAGACGCGGCACTACCTTGTGAGCTTCAATGGAAAAGCGTATACAACTGAGCCGTCAGTAGTCTCATGAACCTAATGGTGGCAACCAGGCCAAACCTTGCACAGGCTCTCAGCGCTCTGATCCAACACATGGTGAACCCCGAACATGAGCACCAGAAGGCACTGAACTCGATTTTCCACTACCTTGCTATAACCATCAACATGGACATCATCTATAATGGCAACGACAACAACATCATTGGCTACACAGACACTGATTGGGCTTCAAACCCTGAGCACTCTAAGTCCATCTCTTCACATGTGTTCCTCATGAATGGTGGGACCATCAGCTTGTGCAGCAAGCGGTAGGTGTTTGTGGCTACCTCAAGCACAGAAGCAGAGTACGTCTCTTTGAGTTTTGGAGCCAAGGAAGCAGTTTGGTTTCAATGTCTCATGGCAGAGAGGATTGGGAGTACAATAGTTCTTGTTCCTGTGCGCGTCGATAACCAGAGCGCAATCGCACTCGCCAAGAATCCTGAGCACCATGCACGCACCAAGCACATTGACATCGCATATCATTTCATCAGGCACATGGTGCAGGAGGGTGCTATCAAGCTAGAGTTTACTCCAACCAGCAAACAGGTCGCTGATTTCTGCACCAAGCCAGTGACCCGTGAGAAGCAGCAGTTCTGCATGAAGGCATGTGGACTCAGCCCACTCTGACTGTGGCAAAGTGGGAGATTGTTGGGAAAGGAGCCATCTGGCTCAGTTTTAGATCCACAGGAGCAAGTTCCAGGAAAGTACCAGATGCCTGCTCCGATTGTCAATGCAACTTCATCATTGCAAAGATCAGGTGGCAAAATATCTACGGTCCAAGTTTGAGGCCGATCCAACGGTCGGATTGGGAGATATGAATTTTCGTAGTTTCCGGGGTCATCGACCGTCTGTATCGTGGTGACCATGGGCGATGGCTCCATGCCTTAGCCTGAGAAAAGAAAAAGGCAAGAGGTCCAGGGTCAAGACCTGATGGGAGAAATATCAAAAAAGGTCCTAGATTCTAGGGTTGTCTTGTCAGAGTGTGCTGACTAGTAAAAAGGTACCTTTGCTTAATTTTTATGTGAGGTGGGATCCTTGTGTGCTAGCCATGGAAACATAGTGATTCTCCATGCAATTGTGGGTTATGTGACCACTAGGAGTGTGCCATGAGAGCATTTTTAGTTGTAAGCTCTTTAGCATATACGTGAGTGGTCAGCGTGATTGCTAGGCTGATTTCCTCTCTTGTGTGAGATTATGGACTCTAGTGTGTGAGCCTTAGCCTCCATGGCTAAGTAGTTACGGTTGTGAGAGGGCTGACTTGCCCAAGCTCTAGCTCTATGTATACTCCATTGTTTTTGAGTGATTAAATAATGATTTTCAGCAGAAGTGATACCCTTCCAGTCCCACATATTTGTTGCTCAAAGGCTCCCACTCTCCTGTAGTACCAAAAGTGTCTATGTGCGGGAGGACAAACATGGCTTGCTCCTCGTGATATTGTACGTGGACGATTGCATCATGTATTCCTCCTCACAGGAGGCCCTTACGGACCTCAAGAAAAATTTTACCATCAAGTTAAAGATAAAGGACATGGGTCCTCTGTGGTATTACCTTGGGATTCATGAGGAACACATGTCGAGAGATTGCCAGAATCACCAGACGCTTGCTGCACCAATTGATGGCCCCGCCATTCATGAGGAACACATGTCCACAGATGGACTTGCGGTCCTTAGGATTTGAAGCTTAATATGCGTTTGTGTCACCAAGTCTGCGCACTCTTTGCGCCCCATTTCTACCGCTTTTCCTTGGGCACGTACATCTATGCCAAGCTACCAAACATATAGTGGTGGCCCACGCTTGGCTTTAACTGAACCAGGCCTCGTACAACATCAACTCCTCCAACGCCTAGGATAGACTACGGTTCTTGATGTACACCGCAGTGCTTACTACTTTGGCCCATAAGTCGTAGGTCAACTAAGCCGCGTGCAGCATGGAGCGCGCCGACTCAAAGATGTGTTGCGAAAGGAGCCATCCGGCTCAGTTTCAGGTCCACAGGAGCATGTTCCAAGAAAGTGTTGGAAAAGGGGCCATCCAGCTCAAATTCAGGTCCACAGAGCAAGCTCCACGAAACTACCAGATGTCTACTCCAATCGTGAATCGATCAAAATCATTGGGAGGATCACGTGGCAAATTGTCTACAGTCCCACTTTCAGGCGGATCCAACTGTTGGATTAGGAGATATGAATTATCAAAGTTTCCGGGGTCATCGACTACCGGTATCTAGGTGACCATGGGCGATGGCTCCATGCCTCAGCCTGAGAAAAGAAAAAGGAAAGAGGTCCAGGGTCAAGACCTAATGGGAGAAATATCTAAAATGGTCCTAGATTCTTGGATTGCCTTGTCAGAGTGTACTGACTAGGAAAAAGGTACTTCTCCTTACCTTTTGGGTGAGGTGAGATCCTTATGTGCTAGCCATGGACACATGGCAATTATCCATGGGATTGTACATTATGAGACCACTAGGATTGGGCCATGAGAGCATTTCTCTAGCTCTCTAGATTGTGTGAGTGGTCACCCTGATTGCTAGGCTGATTTCCTCTCTTGTGTGAGATTATGGACTCTAGCAGGTTAGCCTTAGCCTCCACGGCTAAGTGGTCTCACTTGTGAGAGGGCTGACTTGCCCAAGCTCTATCTCTATATGTACTCCATCATTTTGAGTGATTTAAAAATCATTCTTTAGCACAAAAGATATCCTTTCATTCCCACATGTTCGCTACTCCAAGGCTCCCTCTCTCCTCCAGTTCCAACACTTGGTATCAAAGCCAAGTTCTGCTTTTTCTAGCCAACACAGGCCATCACTTTGAGAATGACGTGTTAGGGTGAAACCTCTACCAAACTTGATAGTCGATCATTACATTGTCAAGTTTGGGAGACAAGCTGTTCAACGAGCTCAAGATCACGAAGATGCAATGATCTGATTGAGAATTATGCTCAAAACAAGGTTGACAAGGGCTATACTCTTCTCTCTGAGTAAGACTCTTGCCTTGTGATGACCATAACACTCTCATTTCTTTGTCAAATTTTAAAAAGAAGTAAAATAAAATTTCAGGTTTTTTCCAAGCTTTCCATTGGTTTAAAAAATATACAGTCCATCACTATGTTTGGGAGAAACGCCGTCTACAAGCCGGCTGGTGTGAGCTGGAGTAGGAACAGCAGCATACTCTGTTTTCAAAAGGGAAAATGTCTGAAAATCGCCTTTTGATTGTTGGGAAAGAAGCCATCTGGCTCAGTTTCAGGTCCACAGGAGCAAGTTCCAGGAAAGTACCAGATGCCTGCTCCGATCGCCGATCATACTTCACCATTGGAAAGATCAGGTGGCAAAATGTCTACTGTCCAAGTTTGAGGCGGATCCAACGGTCGGATTGGGAGATATGAATTTTCGAAGTTTCGGGGGTCATGAACCGTCGATGTCTGGATGGGCATGGGTGATGGCTCCATGCCTTAGCCTGAGAAAAGAAAAAGGCAAGAGGTCCAGGGTCAAGACCTGATGGGAGAAATATCCAAAAAGGTCCTTGGTCTTAGGATTGCCTTGTCAGAGTGTGCTGACTAGGATAAAGGTACCTCTCCTTACTTTTTAGGTGAGGTGAGATCCTTGTGTGTTAGCCATGGACACATGGCGATTCTCCATGGGTTTGTGGGATATGTGACCACTAGGAGTGTGCCATGAGAGCATTCTCTAGCTCTCTAGGTCGTGTGTGAGTGGTCAGCCTGATTGCTAGGCTGATTTCCTCCCTTGTGTGAGATTATGGACTCTAGTGTGTGAGCCTTAGCCTCCATGGCTAAGTGGTGTGGCTTGTGAGAGGGCTGACTTGCCCAAGCTCTAGCTCTATATGTACTCCATCATTTTGAGTGATTGAACAACCATTGTTGAGCACAAGTGATGCCCTTCCAATCACACATGCTCGCTGCTCCAAGGCTCCCTCTCTCCTCAAGTTTCAACATTTGGTATCAGAGCCAAGTTCTGCCACTTCCAGCCATCACAGGCCGTCACTTTGAGAGTGACGGGTTGGGGTGAAACCTTCACCAGATTTGACAATCGACCACTGGATCTTCAAGTTCAAGAGACAAGATTTCCAACGAGCCCAAGATCGCGAAGATCCAACGGTCGGATTGAGAGTTATGCTCAAAACGAGGTCGGCCAGGGCTACACTCTTCTCTATGAGTAAGACTGTCGCCTTGTGATGACCATAACTCTCTCATTTCTTTGTCAAATTTAAAAAGTGGCACATGCGAATTGTAGTATTTTTCCTAAGCTTTCCATTGGTGCAAAAATATTTGCATTCCATNACAAGATTTCCAACGAGCCCAAGATCGCGAAGATCCAACGGTCGGATTGAGAGTTATGCTCAAAACGAGGTCGGCCAGGGCTACACTCTTCTCTATGAGTAAGACTGTCGCCTTGTGATGACCATAACTCTCTCATTTCTTTGTCAAATTTAAAAAGTGGCACATGCGAATTGTAGTATTTTTCCTAAGCTTTCCATTGAAGCAAAACTATTTGCATTCCATTGATTCGTTTGGGAGAAACGCCGTTTATAAACTGGCTGGTCTGAGTTGGAGTTGGAGCAGAAGCATACCCTGTTTTCAAGAGGGCATATCTTTCAAAATCCCCTGTTCATGACCCTGTTTTATGGGTCGATCTGAAAGGTTTTGAGCTGAATTTTCCAGTGGTGGGCTCAGTTTTTCAAAATTCCCAGTCTGCTGGCATCTATTGTCCATTTTCTGTCAGACAGATTTCTGGCAGAAGCAGCAGCAGAAGCAGGGGTAGCGCCGCCATCCAAGGGCAGCGCTGAGCATCACCAAGGCTCAAAATGGCAGCAGCTGGCGTTGTACCAGCAGCCCAGCCTTTGGAGAGGCTGGAGGGACACGCCAACTTCACGTTTTGGAAGATCCGTACCCGCCTCCTTTTGGAGGAGAGGGGCTTGTGGGAGGTGGTGAGCGGCCACGAGCCGGCTCCAGTTCCACAGGCAAAAGGCATCACCGCAGCGCAGGTGGTGGCGGGGAAGACGCCGCAAAAGGGTGCAGCTGATGCGGGTTCTTCTGCAGCTGTACCAGCGACGTACGAGGAGTGGAAGAAGAAGGACAGGGAGGCCTACAGGTTGCTTGTTAACACCATCTNGCAGGGTGGTGAAGAGATGGAGGCGTATCTGGACAGGGCAAAGGAGCTGGCGAAGCAGCTGAGAGCGGCCGGCAATCCTGTGGAAGAGACGCGCTTCATCCTCCTCTTGCTGAGGGGACTCCCAACCAGCTACGACACGGTACGAGAGACGTTGGAGTACCAGCCAACTCTCGACCTCGACTTCATCTGCACACACCTGGTGCAGGTGGAATTGCGTCGCAATGCGGCAAAGCGCAATGGCGGCAGAAGCAATGAAGTAGCTTTCATGGCCATGGGCTCACGCAACCAGCAGCAGCAGCAGTCCGGGCAACAGAGAGGCAAGAAGAAGGGCAAGTGCCACTATTGCCACAAAGAGGGGCACTACAAGAAAGAGTGCTTCAAGTTCAAGAGGGACCAGAAAGAGCAGCAGCAGCAGCAGCAGCAGCAAAAGCAGCAATCTCCACAACAACAGCAGCAGCAGTCACAGCAACGCCAGCAGCAACAGCAGAACCAGACAAGCGTGCGCCATTTTGGCAACATGAACGTCGCCAAGGAGGTGCGCGACCGCCTTTTCATGGCGAAGTCTGACATGTCGCAGAAGGAAAAGGCGGATCTGGCGTGGTACAAGGACTCAAGGTGTACCAAGAGTCTGACGCACCACAAGGAGTGGTTCACACAGCTGCTCTCCATTCCTCCTCGGCCGATTGCTTTGGGTGATGATCGGGTGGTGTATGCTGAGGGGATTGGGATTGTTGAGATGTGGTTGGAGACCCCGCGTGGCATTGAAGTGGGAGTTTTCCATGGCGTGCTGTATGTGCCTGATGCTGCGTTCAACCTTCTCTCAGTGTCCTCTCTCACCAACACAGGACTGCGCGTTGTCTTCGATGATGACTATGGCTACATCCTCAACAAGGAAACAGGAGAGGAGTTGGCTAATTCAGTGAAGGAGGGCGACATGTACCGCCTGCTGGGAGCGACCAAGATCCTGCGTGAGCAGAGTCTTGCAGCAGTGGTGCAGGCGACAGATGGTGAGATCTGGCATGCGCGCTACGGCCACATCGGCATGCGCGCCTTGCAGCAGCTTCAAGCAAAGCAGATGGTGCGTGACCTGCCTACCATCTCTAACTTTGAGCAGCAGTTATGCATCGGATGTTTGGAGGGGAAGCAATACCGCGAGGCGTTCTCTGGAGCAGGGGAGCGTGCAAAAGAGGTGTTGGAGCTGGTCCACACGGACTTGTGCGGACCGATGCAGACCCAGAGCTTTGGAGGCCCTAGGTATTTTCTCACCTTCATTGATGATTTCAGTCGTTACACTGCTGTGTACTTCCTTTCCTCCAAGGACCAGTGCTTTGACAGGTTCAAGGAGTTCAAGGCCATGGTGGAGAACCAATCTGGCAAGAAGATCAAGGCGTTGCGCAGCGACCGCGGTGGAGAGTACCTGAGCAAGGAATTCCAAGACTACCTCGCACCAGCTGGCATCAAGGCGCAACGTACCGCGCCATACTCGCTGCAGCAGAACGGTGTAGCAGAACGCGCCAATCGTACCATTCTGGAGTCGGCGCGCTCCATGCTGCACGCGGCCCGGCTGACCTACGACTTCTGGGCTGAAGCCGTGAGCACTGCGGTCTACATCAAGAACCGCAGTCCATCCAAGGCCCTGGAGCAGATGACGCCGTACGAGGCGTGGTTCACCAAGAAGCCGAGCGTGGCTCATCTTCGCGCGTTTGGCAGCTTGGCGCACATGCACGTGCCAAAAGAGAAACGGCAAAAGTGGGACGCGAAGAGTGCGCAGATGCTGATGATTGGCTACGACGTGGCAAGCAAGGCGTATCGCCTCTACGAGAGGGATACAGGCCACGTCATCATCTCCAGGGATGTCGTCTTCAATGAGAGCAACGTCATCGGCACCAACATCGTGTGTGAAGAGGCAGTAGAACCAGCAGCTGACGAGACGGTTGGAGCAGAAATTCTTCCTGACCCAATATCTCCCGATCCTTACTCTACTGTGACAGTGGGAGAATCACTCTACTCTCCCATGTCTGATGTTGCAGATACAGCAGCCTCATCGGCAGAAGCAAAGGAGGGAGATGTAGCACCACCAGCAGCAGCAGTTGTGCCAGCAGCATCGCGCCAGCCACCCGCTAATGCTCCAGCACCAGGTCGTAGGTACCCTCTTAGGGTACGTTACAAGCCTGGTGAGCGCGGCCATTTCTGGATGCTGCAGAAACCAGAACAGATGAACGTCGCAGTTGCAACAGATTCAAATAAGCCAACGTCATACAAGGAGGCCATGGCTGCACTGGATGCAGCAGATTGGGCGCAAGCCGTGCAGCAGGAGATACAGTCGCAGCTGGAGAACGGCACGTGGGAGCTGACTGAACGTCCACCAGGCGTAAGGTGATCAAGTGCAAGTGGGTCTTTAAGAAGAAGCGGGGAGCAGATGGTAACCAAGAAAAGTACAAGGCAAGGCTGGTCGCCAAGGGCTACTCGCAGCGAAAGGGCATCGACTACACAGAAACTTTTGCCCCTGTTGCAAAGTTTGCCTTTGTGCGCACGCTCCTCTCTAATGCAGCAGCTGAGGACTTCGAGGTTCACCACATGGATGTCAAGACGGCATTCTTGAATGGTGACTTGGAGAAGGAGATCTACATGGAGCAGTCGGAGGGGTTCGTCATGGATGGCCAGGAGCACCTGGTCTGCAAGCTACAGAAGTCGCTGTACGGCCTCAAGCAAGCGTCGCGTCCTTGGAACCAGAAGTTGGATGCGGCGTTGCAGTGCATGGGGTTTGAGCGCAACGAGTGTGACTACAGCGTGTATTGCTGGCAGCATGAGCATGAGATCCTCATCATCATTGTCTATGTGGATGACATGCTCCTCCTTTCCAACAGCATGTCTGCACTACAGGAGTTCAAGGAAGCCATATAGGAGCGCTTCCAGATGTCTGATCTCGGGGAGGCATCATACTTCCTCGGTATCCAGATCATGCATGACCGCAAGTCACGCTCTCTCTCGCTGCAGAAGAGCCGCTACATCAAGGATGTTTTGCAGCGGTTCCGCATGGTAGAGGCAAAACCCATCGGCACGCCGCTGGAAACGCGGCATTACCTCGTGAGCTTCAATGGAGAAGCAAATGCAGCTGAGCGACAGAAGTACCAGAGCGCCGTCGGCAGTCTCATGTACCTGATGGTGGCAACCAGGCCGGACCTTGCACACGCTGTGAGCGTTGTGAGCCAGCACTTGGCTAATCCCGGATCGGAGCACCAGAAGGTAGTGAAGCGGATCTTTCGCTACCTTGCTGGAACCTGCTGAGAAGGAGCAGTAGTAGCAATAGCAAAAGCAGCAATCCCCACAACAACAGCAACAGCAGTCACAGCAACGGCAGCAGCAGCAGCAGCAGCAGCAGAACCAGACTAGCGTGCGCCATTTTGGCAACATGAATGTCGCCAAGGAGGTGCGCGACCGCCTCTTCATGGCGAAGTCTGACATGTCGCAGAAGAAAAAGGCGGATCTGGCGTGGTACAAGGACTCGGGGTGTACCAAGAGTCTGACGTACCACAAGGAGTGGTTCACACAGCTACTCTCCATTCCTCCTCGGCCGATTGCTTTGGGTGATGATCGGGTGGTGTATGCTGAGGGGATTGGGATTGTGGAGATGTGGTTGGAGACCCCGCGTGGCATTGAAGTGGGAGTTTTCCATGGCGTGCTGTATGTGCCTGATGCTGCGTTCAACCTTCTCTCAGTGTCCTCTCTCACCAACACAGGACTGCGCGTTGTCTTCGATGATGACTATGGCTACATCCTCAACAAGGAAACAGGAGAGGAGTTGGCCAAGTCGGTGAAGGAGGGCGACATGTACCGCCTGCTGGGGGCGACCAAGATCCCGCGTGAGCA
>SZWC01008206.1:52157-62161 GCA_023375785.1 Penium margaritaceum
CAGAGTCTTGCAGCAGTGGTGCAGGCGACAGATGGTGAGATCTGGCATGCGCGCTACGGCCACATCGGCATGCGCGCCTTGCAGCAGCTTCAAGCAAAGCAGATGGTGCGTGACCTGCCTACCATCTCTAACTTTGAGCAGCAGTTATGCATCGGATGTTTGGAGGGGAAGCAACACCGCGAGGCGTTCTCTGGAGCAGGGGAGAGTGCAAAAGAGGTGTTGGAGCTGGTCCACATGGACTTGTGCGGACCGATGCAGACCCAGAGCTTTGGAGGCTCTAGGTATTTTCTCACCTTCATTGATGATTTCAGCCGTTACACTGCTGTGTACTTCCTTTCCTCCAAGGACCAGTGCTTTGACAGGTTCAAGGAGTTCAAGGCCATGGTGGAGAACCAATCTGGCAAGAAGATCAAGGCGTTGCGTAGCGACCGCGGTGGAGAGTACCTGAGCAAGGAATTCCAGGACTACCTCGCAGCAGCTGGCATCAAGGCGCAACGTACCGCACCGTACTCGCCGCAGCAGAACGGTGTAGCAGAACGCGCCAACCATACCATTGTGGAGTCGGCGCGCTCCCTGCTGCACGCGGCTCGGCTGACCTACGACTTCTGGGCTGAAGCCGTGAGCACTGCGGTCTACATCAAGAACCGCAGTCCAACTAAGGCGCTGGAGCAGATGACGCCATACGAGGCGTGGTTTGGCAAGAAGCCAAGCGTAGGTCATCTTCGCGCGTTTGGCAGCTTAGCGCACATGCACGTGCCAAAGGAGAAGCGGCAAAAGTGGGATGCAAAGAGTGCACAGATGCTGATGATTGGCTACGACGTGGCAAGCAAGGCGTATCGCCTCTACGAGAGGGATACAGGCCACGTTATCATCTCCAGGGATGTCGTCTTCAAGGAGAGCAACGTCATCGGCACCAATATCGTGTGTGAAGAGGCAGCAGAACCAGCAACTGATGAGACAGTGGGAGCAGAAATTCTTCTTGACCCAGTTTCTCCCGATCCTTCCTCTACTGTGACAGTGGGAGAATCACTCTACTCTCCTATGTCTGATGTTGTAGATACAGCAGGTTCATCGGCAGAAGCAGAGGAGGGAGATATAGCACCAGCAGCAGCAGCAGTTGTGCCAGCAGCAGCGCGCCAGCCGCCCGCTAACGCTCCAGCACCAAGTCGGAGGTACCCTCTCAGGTTGCGTTACAAGCCTGGTGAGCGCGGCCATTTCTGGATGCTGTAGAAACCAGAACAGATGAACGTTGCAGTTGCAGCAGATTCAGATGAGCCAACGTCATACAAGGAGGCCATGGCTGCACCGGATGCAGCAGATTCGGCGCAAGCCGTGCAGCAAGAGATACAGGCGCAGCTGGACAACGGCACGTGGGAGCTGACGGAGCGTCCACCTGGACGTAAAGTGATCAAGTGCAAGTGGGTCTTCAAGAAGAAGCGGGGAGCAGATGGTAACCTGGAAAAGTACAAGNGTTGCAAAGTTTGCCTCTGTGCGCACGCTCCTCTCTTATGCAGCAGCTGAGGACTTCGAGGTTCACCACATGGATGTCAAGACGGCATTCTTGAATGGTGACTTGGAGGAGGAGATCTACATGGAGCAGCCAGAGGGGTTCATCATGGATGGCCAGGAGCACCTGGTCTGCAAGCTGCAGAAGTCGCTGTACAGCCTCAAGCAAGCGTCGCGTGCTTGGAACCAGAAGTTGGATGCGGCGTTGCAGTGCATGGGATTTGAGCGCAGCGAGTGTGACTACAGCGTGTATCACTGGCAGCATGAGCATGAGATCCTCATCATCATTGTCTATGTGGATGACATGCTCCTCCTTTCCAACAGCATGGCTGCACTGCAGGAGTTCAAGGAAGCCATGCAGGAGCGCTTCCAGATGTCTGATCTCGGGGAGGCATCATACTTCCTCGGTATCGAGATCATGCGTGACCGCAAGTCACGCTCTCTCTCACTGCAGCAGAGCCGCTGCATCAAGGATGTTTTGCAGTGGTTCAGCATGGCAGAGGCAAAACCAATCGGCACGCCGCTGGAGATGCGGCAGTACCTCGTGAGCTTCAATGGAGAAGCAAATACAGCTGAGCGGCAGAAGTACCAAAGCGCCGTCGGCAGTCTCATGTACCTGATGGTGGCAACCAGGCCGGACCTCGCACAGGCTGTGAGCGCTGTGAGCCAGCACATGGCCAATCCCAGACCGGAGCACCAGAAGGCAGTGAAGCGGTTCTTCCGCTACCTTGCTGGAACCATCAACATCGGCATCACCTACAACGGCAATGACAACAGCATCATCGGCTACACAGACGCAGATTGGGCTTCAAACCCTGAGGACCGCAAGTCCATCTCTGGACATGTGTTCCTCATGAATGGTGGAGCCATCAGCTGGTCCAGCAAGCGGAAGGTCGTCGTGGCCACCTCGAGTACAGAAGCTGAGTACGTATCTCTCAGCTTTGGAGCCAAGGAGGCAGTTTGGCTTCAACGTCTCATGGCAAAGATGAGTGGGAGTGCAGCAGTTCCAGTTCCTGTGCGCGTCGACAACCAGAGCGCAATCGCACTTGCCAAGAATCCTGAGCACCATGCACGCACCAAGCACATTGATATCGCATATCATTTTATCAGGCACATGGTGCAGGAGGGTGCTATGAAGCTGGAATTTACTCCAACCAGCAAGCAGGTTGCTGATTTCTGCACCAAGCCAGTGACCCGTGAGAAGCAGCAGTTCTACATGAAGGCATGTGGACTCAGCCCACTCTGACTACGGCAAAGTGGGAGATTGTTGGGAAAGGAGCCATCTGGCTCAGTTTCATGTCCACAGGAGCAAGTTCCATGAAAGTACCAGATGCCTGCTCCGATCGATGATCCGACTTCACCATTGGAAAGATCAGGTGGCAAAATGTCTACGGTCCAAGTTTGAGGCTGATCCAACGGTCGGATTGGGAGATATGAATTTTCGAAGTTTCGGGGGTCATGGACCGTCGATGTCTGGATGGGCATGGGTGATGGCTCCATGCCTTAGCCTGAGAAAAGAAAAAGGCAAGAGGTCCAGGGTCAAGACCTGATGGGAGAAATATCCAAAAAGGTCCTTGGTCTTAGGATTGCCTTGTCAGAGTGTGCTGACCAGGATAAAGGTACCTCTCGTTACTTTTTAGGTGAGGTGAGATCCTTGTGTGCTAGCCATGGACACATGGCGATTCTCCATGGGTTTGTGGGTTATGTGACCACTAGGGGTGTGCCATGAGAGCATTCTCTAGCTCTCTAGGTCGTGTGTGAGTGGTCAGCCTGATTGCTAGGCTGATTTCCTCCCTTGTGTGAGATTATGGACTCTAGTGTGTGAGCCTTAGCCTCCATGGCTAAGTGGTGTGGCTTGTGAGAGGGCTGACTTGCCCAAGCTCTAGCTCTATATGTACTCCATCATATTGAGTGATTGAACGACCATTCTTCAGCACAAGTGATGCCCTTCGAATCACACATGCTCGCTACTCCAAGGCTCCCTCTCTTTTAAGTTCCAACAAGTGCACTCGTCGCCACTCACCTCTACCCACAAGCCTCTCTCCTCCAAAAGGAGGCGGGGATGGATCTTCCAAAACGTGAAGCTGGCACGCTGTTCCAGCCTCTCGAAGGGCTGAGCTGTTGTCACCATGCTTGCAACTTCCTTGAGTGGTGGCGCTTCCCTTCCTTCTACTGTTGCTTCTTCCAGAAATCTGTTTGACAAAGAATAGTCTGTGGAGGGCAGCAGACTAAGAATTTGGAAAAACTAAGCCCATCACTAGAAAATGCAACTCAAAAACTTTCAGATCAGACCATAAAACAGGGTCATCAAGAAGGGATTTTAAGAGATATGTCCTTTTGAAAATAGGGTATAGTGCTGCTCGTATTCCAGCTTACACCACCCAGCTTATAGACACTGTTTCTTCCAAATGTACCAATGGAATGTAAATAGATTTGCACCCATGGAAAGCTCAGAAGTAATAGTATAATTTACATGTGCTACTTCTTATATTTGATGAAGAAACAAGAGAGTTGTGGTCATCATAGGGCAACAGTCTTCCACAGAGAGAAGAGTGAAGCGCTTACTGTCCTCGTTTTGAGCATAACTCTCAATCAGACTGTTAAGTCTTCACCATCTTGGACTCGTTCAAAAGCTTGTCTAGAGAAACTGAAGAACATGTGGTTCATTGTCAAATTTGGTGAAGTTTTGACCCAAACCCATCACACTGAAAGTGAGGGCCAGTACTGGCTAAAACTGGCAAAACTTGGCTCTCATACCTGTTGATTGTTTTTGCACCTTATTCAGTATTGTAGGATGGATCAGGAATGCTCTGCCCCTTGTGGAGGTATGACCCCTCGATTTGTTGTGATGTGACTCAACTATGCTCGATCTCATGTGAGATATGACCCGTGAGTACACCATATGGGAGAGATGTTGGAACTTGAGGAGAGAGGGAGCCTTCGAGCAGCGAGCATGTGTGATTGGAAGGGCATCACTTGTGCTGAAGAATGGTTGTTCAATCACTCAAAATGATGGAGTACATATAGAGCTAGAGCTTGGGCAAGTCAGCCCTCTCACAAGCCACACCACTTAGCCATGGAGGCTAAGGCTCACACACTAGAGTCCATAATCTCACACAAGGGAGGAAATCAGCCTAGCAATCAGGCTGACCACTCACACACGACCTAGAGAGCTAGAGAATACTCTCATGGCACACTTCTAGTGGTCACATAACCCACAAACCCATGGAGAATCGCCATGTGTCCATGGCTAGCACACAAGGATCTCACCTCACCTAAAAAGTAAGGAGAGGTACCTTTATCCTAGTCAGCACACTCTGACAAGGCAATCCTAAGACCAAGGACCTTTTTGGATATTTCTCCCATCAGGTATTGACCCTGGACCTCTTGCCTTTTTCTTTTCTCAGGCTAAGGCATGGAGCCATCACCCATGCCCACCCAGACATCGACGGTCCATGACCCCCGAAACTTTGAAAATTCATATCTCCCAATCCGACCGTTGGATCGGTCTCAAACTTGGACAGTAGACATTTTGCCACCTGATCTTACCAATGGTGAGGTCAGATCGGCAATCGAAGTAGGCATCTGGTACTTTCCTGGAACTTGCTCCTATGGACCTGAAACTGAGCCAGATGGCTCCTCTCCCAACAATCTCCCACTTTGCCGCAGTCAGAGTGGGCTGAGTCCACATGCCTTCATGCAGAACTGCTGCTTCTCACGGGTCACTGGCTTGGTGCAGAAATCAGCAACCTGCTTGCTGGTTGGAGTAAATTCCAGCTTGATAGCACCCTCCTGCACCATGTGCCTGATTAAATGATATGCGATGTCAATGTGCTTGGTGCGTGCATGGTGCTCAGGATTCTTGGCGAGTGCGATTGCGCTCTGGTTGTCGACGCGCACAGGAACTGGAACTGCTGCACTCCCACTCATCTCTGCCATGAGACGTTGGAGCCAAACTACTTCCTTGGATCCAAAGCTGAGAGATACGTACTCAGCTTCTGTACTCGAGGTGGCCACGACCACCTGCCGCTTGCTGCACCAACTGATGGCCCCACCATTCATGAGGAACACATGTCGAGAGATGGACTTGCGGTCCTCAGGGTTTGAAGCCCAATCTGCGTCTGTGTTGCCGATGATGCTGTTGTCATTGCCGTTGTAGGTGATGCCGATGTTGATGGTTCCAGCAAGGTAGCGGAAAATCCGCTTCACTGCTTTCTGGTGCTCCGGTCCGGGATTAGCCATGTGCTGGCTCACAGCGCTCACAGCCTGTGCGAGGTCCGGCCTGGTTGCCACCATCAGGTACATGAGACTGCCGACGGTGCTCTGGTACTTCTGCCGCTCAGCTGCATTTGCTTCTCCATTGAAGCTCACGAGGTATTGCCGCGTCTCCAGCGGCGTGCCGATGGGTTTTGCCTCTGCCATGCCGAACCGCTGCAAAACATCCTTGATGTAGCGGCTCTGTTGTAGCGAGAGAGAGCGTGACTTGCAGTCACGCATGATCTGGATACCGAGGAAGTATGATGCCTCCCCGAGATCAAATACTGGAAGCGCTCCTGCATGATTTCCTTGAACTCCTGCAGTGCAGACATACTGTTGGAAAGGAGGAGCATGTCATCCACATAGACAATGATGATGAGGATCTCATGCTCAAGCTGCCAGTGATACACGCTGTAGTCACACTCGCTGCGCTCAAATCCCATGCACTGCAACGCCGCATCCAACTTCTGGTTCCAAACACGCGACGCTTGCTTGAGGCCGTACAGCGACTTCTGCAGCTTGCAGACCAGGTGCTCCTGGCCATCCATGACGAACCCCTCCGGCTACTCCATGTAGATCTCCTCCTCCAAGTCACCATTCAAGAATGCCGTCTTGACATCCATGTGGTGAACCTCGAAGTCCTCAGCTGCTGCATAAGAGAGGAGCGTGCGCACAGAGGCAAACTTTGCAACGGGGGCAAAAGTTTCTGTGTAGTCGATGCCCTCCTGCTGCGAGTAGCCCTTGGCGACCAGCCTCGCCTTGTACTTTTCCAGGTTACCATCTGCTCCCCGCTTCTTCTTGAAGACCCACTTGCACTTGATCACTTTACGTCCAGGTGGACGCTCAGTCAGCTCCCACGTGCCGTTGTCCAGCTGCGACTGTATCTCTTGCTGCACGGCTGGCGCCCAATCTGCTGCATCCGGTGCAGCCATGGCCTCCTTGTATGACGTTGGCTCATCTGAATCTGCTGCAACTGCAACGTTCATCTGTTCTGGTTTCTGCAGCATCCAGAAATGGCCGCGCTCACCAGGCTTGTAACGCACCCTGAGAGGGTACCTCCGACCTGGTGCTGGAGCGTTAGCGGGCGGCTGGCGTGGTGCTGCTGGCACAACTGCTGCTGCTGGTGGTGCTACATCTCCCTCCTCTGCTTCTGCCGATGAAGCTGCTATATCTGCAACATCAGACATGGGAGAGAAGAGTGATTCTCCCACTGTCACAGTAGAGGAAGGATCGGGAGAAACTGGGTCAGGAAGAATTTCTGCTCCTACTGTCTCGTCAGCTGCTGGTTCTGCTGCCTCTTCACACACAATATTGGTGCCGATGACGTTGCTCTCGTTGAAGACGACATCCCTGGAGATGATGACGTGGCCTGTATCCCTCTCGTAGAGGCGATACGCCTTGCTTGCCACATCGTAGCCAATCATCAGCATCTGTGCACTCTTCGCATCCCACTTTTGCCGCTCCTGCTTTGGCACGTGCATGTGCGCTAAGCTGCCAAACGCGCGAAGATGACCTACGCTTGGCTTCTTGCCGAACCACGCCTCGTATGGCGTCATCTGCTCCAGCGCCTTAGTTGGACTGCGGTTCTTGATGTACACCGCAGTGCTCACGGCTTCAGCCCAGAAGTCGTAGGTCAGCTGAGCCGCGTGCAGCATGGAGCGCGCCGACTCCACAATGGTACGGTTGGCGCGTTCTGCTACACCGTTCTGCTGCGGCGAGTACGGTGCGGTACGGTGCGCCTTGATGCCAGCTGCTGCGAGGTAGTCCTGGAATTCCTTGCTCAGGTACTCTCCACCGCGGTCGCTGCGCAATGCCTTGATCTTCTTGCTAGATTGGTTCTCCACCACAGCCTTGAACTCCTTGAACTTGTCAAAGCACTGGTCCTTGGAGGAAAGGAAGTACACAGCAGTGTAACGGCTGAAATCATCAATGAAGGTGAGAAAATACCTAGAGCCTCCAAAGCTCTGGGTCTGCATCGGTCCGCACAAGTCCGTGTGGACCAGCTCCAACACCTCTTTTGCACGCTCCCCTTCTCCAGAGAACGCCTCGCGGTGTTGCTTCCCCTCCAAACATCCGATGCATAACTCCTGCTCAAAGTTAGAGATGGTAGGCAAGTCACGCACCATCTGCTTTGCTTGAAGCTGCTGCAAGGCGCGCATGCCGATGTGGCCGTAGCGCGCATGCCAGATCTCACCATCTGTCGCCTGCACCACTGCTGCAAGACTCTGTTCACGCGGGATCTTGGTCGCCCCCAGCAGGCGGTACATGTCGCCCTCCTTCACCGACTTGGCCAACTCTTCTCCTGTTTCCTTGTTGAGGATGTAGCCATAGTCATCATCGAAGACAACGCGCAGTCCTGTGTTGGTGAGAGAGGACACTGAGAGAAGGTTGAACGCAGCATGAGGCACATACAGCACGCCATGGAAAACTCCCACTTCAATGCCACGCGGGGTCTCCAACCACATCTCCACAATCCCAATCCCCTCAGCATACACCACCCGATCATCACCCAAAGCAATCGGCCGAGGAGGAATGGAGAGTAGCTGTGTGAACCACTCCTTGTGGTGCGTCAGACTCTTGGTACACCCCGCGTCCTTGTACCACGCCAGATCCGCCTTTTCCTTCTGCGACATGTCAGACTTTGCCATGAAGAGGCGGTCGCGCACCTCCTTGGCGACGTTCATGTTGCCAAAATGGCGCACACTAGTCTGGTTCTGCTGCTGCTGCTGCTGCTGCTGCCGTTGCTGTGACTGCTGCTGTTGTTGCTATGGAGATTGCTGCTTTTGTTGCTGCTGCTGCTCTTTCTGGTCCCTCTTGAACTTGAAGCACTCTTTCTTATAGTGCCCCTCTTTCTGGCAATAGTGGCACTTGCCCTTCTTCTTGCCTCTCTGCTGCCCAGACTGCTACTGCTGCTGGTTGCGTGAGCCCATGGCCATGAAAGCTGCTTCACTGCTGCTGCTGCCGCCATTGCGCTTTGATGCATTGCGACGCAGTTCCACCTGCACAAAGTGCGTGCAGATGAAGTCGAGGTCGAGAGTCGGCTGGCACTCCAACGTTTCTCGCACCATGTCGTAGCTGGTTGGGAGTCCCCTCAGCAAAAGGAGGATGAAGCGCGTCTCTTCCACAGGGTTGCCGGCCGCTCTCAGCTGCTTCGCCAGCTCCTTTGCCCTGTCCAGATACGCCTCCATCCCTTCACCACCCTGCATTTTCAGCGCCATCATCTTTTCCTCCAAAAGCATGAGGAATGCAGGATCCTTGCTCTCATACTTCTTGCACAACGTGTCCCACCCCTCCTTTGCAGTAGCCTTGTCACTCACGTACTGAAGATGCGGGTTGNGCGTCCCTCCAGCCTCTCCAAAGGCTGGGCTGCTGTTACAACGCCAGCTGCTGCCATTTTGAGCCTTGGTGATGCTCAACGCTGCCCTTGGATGGCGGCGCTACCCCTGCTTCTGCTGCTGCTTCTGCCAGAAATCTGTCTGACAGAAAATGGACTGTAGATGCCAGCACACTGGGAATTTTGAACAACTGAGCCCATCACTGGAAAATTCACCTCAAAACCTTTCAGATCGACCCATAAAACAAGGTCATCAACAGGGGATTTCAATAGATATGCCCTCTTGAAAACAGGGTATGCTTCTGCTCCTACTCCAACTCAGACCAGCCAGTTTGTAAACGGCGTTTTTCCCAAATAAATCAATGGAATGCAAATATTTTTGCACCAATAAAAAAGCGTAGGTAAAATACTACAATTCGCATGTGCCACGTTTTAAATTTGACAAAGAAATGAGAGAGTTATTGTCATCACAAGGCGACAGTCTTACTCATACAGAAGAGTGTAGCCCTGGCCGACCTTGTTTTGAGCATAACTCTCAATCCGACCGTTGGATCTTCGCAATCTTGGGCTCGTTGGAAAGCGTGTCTCTTGAACTTGAAGATTTAGTGGTTGATTGTCAAATCTCGTGAAGGTTTCACCCCAACCCGTCACTCTCAAAGTGACGGCCTGTGCTGGCTCGAAGTGGCAGAACTTGGCTCTGATACCAAATGTTGGAACTTGAGGAGAGAGGGAGCCTTGGAGCAGCGAGCATGTGTGATTGGAAGGGCATCACTTGTGCTGAAGAATGGTTGTTCAATCACTCAAAATGATGGAGTACATATAGAGCTAGAGCTTGGGCAAGTCAGCCCTCTCACAAGCCACACCACTTAGCCATGGAGGCTAAGGCTCACACACTAGAGTCCATAAT
>SZWC01008206.1:62241-77604 GCA_023375785.1 Penium margaritaceum
GGCTAAGGCTCACACACTAGAGTCCATAATCTCACACAAGGGAGGAAATCAGCCTAGCAATCAGGCTGACCACTCACACACGACCTAGAGAGCTAGAGAATGCTCTCATGGCACACTCCTAGTGGTCACATAACCCACAAACCCATGGAGAATCGCCATGTGTCCATGGCTAGCACACAAGGATCTCACCTCACCTAAAAAGTAAGGAGAGGTATCTTTATCCTAGTCAGCACACTCTGACAAGGCAATCCTAAGACCAAGGACCTTTTTGGATATTTCTCCCATCAGGTCTTGACCCTGGACCTCTTGCCTTTTTCTTTTCTCAGGCTAAGGCATGGAGCCATCACCCATGCCCACCCAGACATCGACGGTCCATGACCCCCGAAACTTCGAAAATTCATATCTCCCAATCCGACCGTTGGATCGGTCTCAAACTTGGACCGTAGATATTTTGCCGCCTGATCTTTGCAATGGTGAAGTTGGATCTGCGATCGAAGCAGGCATCCGGTACTTTCATGGAACTTGCTCCTATGGACCTGAAACTGAGCCAGATGGCTCCTGGATTCGTTGTGATGTGACTCAACTATGCTCGATCTCATGTGAGATATGACACGTGAGTACACCATATGGGTGAGAAGTTACCTTGGCCATTTTGTTGATTTGGCCAAGTGAGAGGTTACGAGTTCGATTCTAGTCCCATGCACATCTTGTTTGCAGTGGAAGCTTCTAAGCTTCCACAAAAGAAAGTCCATAGCTTCTTGGATGTTACATGATTGGTCTATCACCTTGACACTAGGATGCTTATGTGTCAAGCCCACAGTGCAAGTCTATTGGTGACGTGACTGGTTGAGGCCACTTCCCAGGAATGTGCTTTTGAGTTCTAGGACTAGGCAGAGACCTATAAAAGGACTTGTCTTGCATGCTAATCAATTAACCCTTGTTTGATGCTCTCTTGCGCATTAACGACTTGAGATTTTGTTGAGATATAATGCTAAGGCGTTAGTACTCTTGAAGGTGAAGTGTATACTTGATTAAGTTTGGGGTGCATGACACATGTGAACAAAGGAAGAAGGCCTAAAAACCTTTGTGAGCTTTTTTTGGTTTCGCAGCTTCTCTGCCAGAGATAGTTAGCTTAGTAGCAAATAAGGGGTATGGGCCCACTCCTCTGGTTAGGGAAGTTTCACGCACGCAACTGCTAAGGTCACGAGCAGTGAGAGCGCCTTCGCTCTCACCCAACTTCTCTATTTGCAGGGCAACATCTGAAGGAGGGGAATGCAATACATCTGCACCTTTCTACCTTGGGAGCAGACATCAGCCTACATCAGCCTACATCTGCTTAGAACGGTCAACGTGAAAAGGGGAAGCAGTTGCCTTTTCTCACCAACAGCCTACATCGGCCTCAAACACAGGTTCATTTGTATCAACAATAGGTGCAGCAGCTGTAGTAGTTGTAGTTGTAAGGATGGCAGGGGCAAGGGAACCAGGGAATCATTCACCCATCCTCAAATTTGATGGAGAGGGGTTTGCGCTCTGGAAGTGGCAGTTTGAGATCATCATGGATGACAGAGATTTGCTAGGATATCTTGACGGAACTATCCCAGCACCAAAGGAGGAGGGTACTGACCTTGTGGCATGGGTCAAGCTCAACAAGAAGGCTCTCGCCATTCTCGTATCCTCCATACAATCCTAAGTCCTTTCACACATCAGCGGTTGTACAATGGCAGCCGCAGCATATGCCAAATTTGGCAAGGTCTTTCAGTCCTCCTCACTTGCTATCCGTCTCTTCATTCTACAAAATCTCATCAGCATGAGACTTGGTGAAGGGGAGGATGTCTCTGCCTTTATGCAGAAGTTTGAGACGCTCTTGCAACAATCCACCGGCATGGGGTGGGACCTAAAATCTGACATGCAGGCCATGATTTTTGTGATGACGCTACCGAAAACTTGGGGCCCGATGATAACGATGATTGAAGGATGGATTGAAGATCTAGTTTCCTACACCATTGTCTCTGACTATGTGCAAAATGAAGTCATGCGTCGTAGCAGTAGTGAAGCAAACATGGCTGCCTTTACCCCATAGAGCAGTGGCACCTTCCGCAATATTTCCTCCTCTGGGTACAGGGGAAACAAGAGCACTAACAATAGTGGAAGGGGTGTAAAGCGCCAAGGAAACTGCTAGAACTGTGGCAAGGCTGGACACTGGGCTCGAGAGTGCCGTGCACCCAAGAGAGAGGGAGGAGACGGTGATGAATGGTGAGGGAGACATAGTGGGAAAGATCCCACAAGCTTGATGGCTAAGTGTGCCTAAAAAAAAGGAGGGCGATACTCAGGCAAGGAGCTTACGGCCTTGACTCGGGCACAAACAAGCACACCACTTACGAGAAGAGAGACTTCATCTCTCTTGCTCCATGCAACAAGAACTTCAGAGTTGCCAACGGCAAGGTTGAGGCAGCTGAGGGGATTGGTGACAAGCTAGTCACAGTGGATGTCAACGGTGGAGATTCCGACCTCAAGCTAGAGGGGATGATCTACTTGCCCTTTTTCACAGCCAACCTTCTATTCGTCTCTAAGACAACTGACCATGGCATGACAGTGGTCTTCATTGAGAAGGAAGCGGTAATAGTTCCTACCAAGGACATAAACATCTCCTACTCTGCCAAGAAGGTTGTCGCACAGGTTTGTCGCGTTGATGGGCTCTACGTCTTGCAGACCAAAACTACAAATTCAACGGCTGAATCTTTGGTGGAGAGTGATGATGAGGTGAGTAGCGATGTAGATTCGGATGAGGAAGGAAATGTTGGATCAGCGGAAGCAGTGGTAGCAGACAATTTAGCAACAAAACCACAAGCAAATACAACCACCGGGGCTGTTCATTCTAGCCTGTGCACATCCTCGAAAAACCTATGGCACAGGCGCTTTGGGCACGTGGCTCATCGCACATTGGAGCTCATGGCAAAGCAAAAGCTAGTGCGTGGGATGGAGCTAGGTGATGAGGCGGAAGGAGTCGGCATCATATGTGAGCCATGCCTTCAAGGCAAGGCAAAAAGGTAATCCTTCAAGCGCAATGGTATGCGTGCTCTCGCACCCCTTGACTTTGTGCACTCTAACGTGTACGGTCCCTTCCGCATGCCATCAAATGGAGGTTGCAGATATTTCCTCACATGCGTTGATGACAACAGCCGCAAGGTGTTGATATACTTTCTCAAAAAGAAAAGCGAGGTGAAGTAGAATCTGCAAACCATTGTCACTATGGTTGAGGAAGAGAGTGGAAAGAAGGTAAGGGCATTCAGAACGGACAACGGGGGCGAGTACGAAGCCTGTAGGGAGTGGCTCAAGACACAGAGTATTGAACACTAGAAAACGATGCCCTACTCACCTCAAAGAAACGGCATAGTAGAGAGCATGAACCAGACGCTCCTAAGCATGACAAGGTGCATGCTCTTTGACGCCAAGCTACCCCCTATGTTCTGGGCTGAAGCAGCACGTATGGCTACCTACCTTGTGAACCTCACACCTGCAACAGCTCTGTGAAGGAGAGGCAAGAAGAAGCAAACACAACAGCTGAAGATGCCTCAAGAAGCATGGTCAGGCAAGAAGCCGGATGCCTCCTATCTCAAGATGTTCGATTGCACCGTGTTTGCCAAGGTCCAGGCCGGTGAGGGACCTGCAAAGCTCGATGCAAGAGCACAAAAGTGCATTTTCATCGGCTATGACACCGCCCACAAGGATTATCGACTCTGGGACCAAGGGGCCAAGAAGGTCATCCGCAGCAAAGACGTGGATTTCCATGAAGTTTCTGTGAGTAAGGGAGAGCGTCTCGAACTTGAGAATACTCCAAAACAGGGAGAGTAGCTCACTCTCCTTGAAGAGGGAGACAAAGTACCAGCACAATGGCATGGGATAGGTGCGGTAACAGGGAGCGGAGGTCATGAAGATAACTCGGAGGAATCAGACTCTGATTCCGACGTATTCGATCCTCCAAACAATGAGGAGGATGCCTCTCCCATCATCAACAACAAACCAGACCTCTAGCCTCCACATCAAGAACACCAGCCACCAGGTTCAAGGAGCAGTTCACGCCTCAAAGTACCTCGGCACCATTGCGATGCAGATAAGGGTGAATGGACAGGTTTCAACTCTTCATTCTTGGTTCAAGAGGAGCCAACGTCTGTTGCAAAGGTACTCACTCGGCCCGACAAAGCAAAGTGGGATGAAGCAATTTGCAGTGAACTCAGCTCCATCGAAGAGAATGGGACATGGGTCCTGGTGGACAGACCTGCTTGGGCTCACGTTGTGGGATCCAAGTGGGTACTGAAAGTGAAAAGGAAACAGGATGGCAAGATAGACAAGTACAAGGCATGGGTGGTAGCAAAAGGATTCTCCCAACGCCCTGGCGTAGAGTACGATGAAACCTTTGCTCCAGTTGTGACATTTGCCTCCATCCGGTCAATGCTCGCCATTGTTGCTGCCGAGAACATGGAGGTCCACCAGATGGATGTCAAGACAGCCTTCCTTTACGGCAAACTTGACAAGGAGGTATTAATGGAGGTTCCAGAGGGGATTGATACTCCAGAAGGCAAGGTATGTAGATTGGCGAAGGCACTCTATAGGCTAAAACAAGTGCCAAGACTTTGGTACCAAGAGATGGCCACATTCAAGGCTAAGGAGTCCGTCATGCACTGCAACAATGATCCTAGCATATACGTGCATGAGAGTAACAAAGGGACTATGTTGGTCGCCTTGTACGTTGATGACCTGATTCTATGTTCTTCTTCGACACAGCTACTAGTCGATCTCAAGGGGCAGCTGAGTAGCAGATTCGAGATGAAAAACATGGGTCCTCTTGACTTGTATCTTGGAATTGCCATCAAGCACGATAGAGCAGCAGGTACCATCAACCTGAACCAGACAAGATACATCGACTCCATCCTCAAAAGATACGACATGGCAGATTGCAAACCTGCCAGCACACCCATGAGCTCGAAGTACAAACTCTCCACCTCCATGTCCCCAGCCAACGAAGTAGAAAAAACTGACATGTTGGGCATCCCATATCAGTCTGCAGTGGGCAGTATGATGTATGCCATGGTCGCCACCCAACCAGATATAGCCCATGCTGTTGGGCAGGTGAGCCGGTTTGTGTCCAATCCCGGTCCACTTCACTGGCAGGCTGTGAAGCGCATTATGCGCTACCTTCAGGGGACAAGGTACATGGAGCTCCGGTTTAAAGGCATCGCTGGATCCGCATCACTGCGTCTCATGTGCTACACTGATGTTTATTCTGGAGGGAATGTGGATGACACAAAATCTACCTCTTGATTTGTGTTTATGTTGAATGGAGGTGCAGTCGGTTGGACAAGTCGCAAGCACGAATGTGACTCTATGTCAACAGATGAAGCTCAGTACATCGCCTTGGCTGAGGTGTGTAAAGAGATGCAGAGGCTATGAAGCCTGCTATCTTAGATGAACGCACCACATGTAACGGCGACATTCATCAAGATTGACAACATGAGCGCCATTGACATGTCAATGTTGAGAAAGGAGCCATCCGGTTGAGTTTTAGGTCCACAGGAGTAAGTTCCAGGAAATTACCAGATGTTTGCTTCGATCATCGATTCCACTTCACCATTGGAAAGCTCAAGTGGCAAAATGTCTACGATTCAAGTTTGAGACCGATCCAATAGTCGGATTGGAAGATATGAATTTTCAACGTTTTCCGGGTCATCGAGCGCCGATATCCGGGTGACCATGTGCGATGGCTCCATGCCTTAACCTGAGAAAAGAAAAAGGCAAGACGTCCTGGGTCACGACCTCATGGGAGAAAAATCTAAAATGGTCCTAGATTCTTAGGTTGCCTTGCCAGAGTGTGCTGACTAGGAACAAGGTACCTCTCCTTACTCTTTAGGTGACGTGAGATCCTTGTGTGCTAGCCATGGATACATGACAATTCTCCATGGGATTGTGGGTTATGTGACCACTAGGAGTGTGCCACTCCTAGTGGTCACATAACCCAAAATCCCATAGAGAATCCCATGTGTCCATGGCTAGCACACAAGGATCTCACCTCACCTAAAATGTAAGGAGAGGTACCTTTTTCCTAGTCAGCACACTCTGACAAGGTAACCCAAGAATCTAGGACCTTTTTAGATATTTCTCCCATCAGGTCTTGACCCTGGATCTCTTCCCTTTTTCTTCTCTCAGGCTAAGGCATGGAGCCATCGCCCACGGTCACCCGCATATCGGCAATCGATGACCCCAAAAACTTCAAAAATTCATATCTCCCAATCGGACCGTTGGATCAGCCTCAAAACTTGCACGGTAGACATTTTGACCCCTGATCTTTCCAATGATGAAGTCAAATTGACAATCGGAGCAGGTGTCTCGTACTTTCCTGGAACTTGCTCCTGTGGACCTGAAACTGAGCTGAATGGCTCCTTTTCCAACAATCTCCCACTTCGCCGTAGTCAGAGTGGGCTCAGTCCACATGCCTTCATGTAGAACCGCTACTTCTCACAGGTCACTAGCTTGGTGCAGAAATCAGCGACCTGCTCACTGGTTGGAGAGAACTCCAGCTTCATAGCACCCTCTTACACCATGTGCCTGATGAAGTGATATGCGATGTCAATGTGCTTGGTGTGTGCATGGTGCTCAGGATTCTTGGCGAGTGCGATTGTGCTCTGGTTTTCGAAGCGCATAGGAACTGGAACTGCTGCACTCCTACTCATCTCTGCCATAAAAGGATGAAGCCCAACTACTTCCTTGGCTCCAAAACTGAGAGATACGTGCTCAAGTTCCGTGCTGGAAGTGGCCACAACCACCTGCCGCTTGCTGAACCAGCTGATGGCTCCACCATTCATGAGGAACACATGTCCAGAGATGGACTTACGGTCCTCAGGGTTTGTAGCCCAATCTGCGTCTGTGTAGCCTATGATGTTGTTGTCGTTGCCGTTGTAGATGATGCCCATGTTGATGGTTGCAGCAAGGTAGCGGAAGATCCGCTTCACTGCCTTCTGGTGCTCAAGTCCGAGATTATCCATGTGCTGGCTCACAACGCTAACAACCTGTGCGAGGTCCAGCCTAGTTGCCACCATCAGGTATATGAGGCTGCCTACGGCGCTCTGGTGCTTTTGACGCTCAGCTGCATTCGCTTCTCCATTAAAGCTCACGAGGTACTGACGTGTCTCCAGCGGCGTACCGATGGGTTTTGCCTCTGCCATGCCAAACCACTGCAAAACATCCTTAATGTAGCGACTCTACTAAAGCGAGAGAGAGCATGACTTGCAGTCACGCGTGATCTGGATACCGAGGAAGTATGATGCCTCCCCGAGATCAGACATCTGGAAGCGCTCCTGCATGGCTTCCTTGAACTCGTGTAGTGCACACATGCTGTTGGAAAGGAGGAGCATGTCATCTACATAGACAATGATGATGAGGATCTCATGCTCATGCTGCCAGCGATACACGCTGTAGTGACACTCGCTGCGCTCAAACTCCATGCACTGCAATGCCGCATCCAACTTCTGGTTCCAAGCACGCGACGCTTGCTTGAGGTCGTACAGGGACTTCTGCAGCTTGCAAACCAGGTACTCCTGGCCATCCATGACGAACCCCTCCGGCTGCTCCAAGTAGATCTCCTCCTCCAAGTCACCATTCAAGAATGCCGTCTTGACATCCATGTGGTGAATCTCAAAGTCCTCTATTCTCCATAAGAGAGGAGCGTGCGCATAGAGGTAAACTTTGCAAAAGGGGCAGAAGTTTCTGTGTAGTCGATGCCCTCTTGCTGCGAGTAGCCCTTGGCGACCAGCCTCGCCTAGTACTTTTCAAGGTTACCATCTGCTCCCGGTTTCTTCTTGAACACCCACTTGCACTTGATAACCTTACGTCCAGGTCGACGCTGAGTCAGCTCCCACATGCCGTTGTCCAGCTACGACTGTATCTCTTGCTGCACGGCTTGTACCCAATCTGCTGCATCCGGTGCAGCCATGGCCTCCTTGTATGACGTTGGCTCGTCTGAATCTGCTGCAACTGCAACGTTCATCTGTTTCAGTTTCTCCAGCATCCAGAAATGGCCCCGCTCACCAGGCTTGTAACGCACCCTAAGAGGGTACCTCCGACCTGGTGCTGGAGCGTTAGCAAGCGGCTGACGCGGTGCGGCTGGCACAATTGTTTCTTCTGGTGGTGCTACATCTCCCTCCTCTGCTTCTGCCGATGAAGCTGTTGTATTTGCTACATCAGACATGGGAGAGTAGAATGATTCTCCCACTGTCACAGTAGAGGAAGGATCGGGAGAAACTGGGTCAGGAAGAATTTCTGCTCCCATTGTCTCGTCAACTGCTGGTTCTGCTGCCTCTTCACACACAATGTTGGCGCCGATGACGTTGCTCTCGTTGAGGACGACATACCTGGAGATGATGACGTGGCCTGTATCCCTCTCGTAGAGGCGATACGCCTTGCTTGCCACGTCCTAGCCAATCATCAGCATCTGCGCACTCTTCGCATCCCACTTTTGCCGCTTCTCCTTTGGCACGTGCATGTGCGCCAAGTTGCTTAATGCGCGAAGATGACCCACGCTCGACTTCTTGCTGAACCACGCCTCGTAAGGCGTCATCTGCTCCAGGGCCTTGGTTGGAGTGCGGTTCTTGATGTAGACCGCAGTGCTCACGGCTTCAGCCCAGAAATCGTGTTGGAACTTGAGGAGAGAGGGGGCCTTGGAGCAGCAAGCATGTGTGATTGGAAGGGCATCACTTGTGCTGAAGAATGGTTGTTCAATCACTCAAGATGATGGAGTACATATAGAGCTAGAGCTTGGGCAAGTCAGCCCTCTCACAAGCCACACCACTTAGCCATGGAGGCTAAGGCTCACATACTAGAGTCCATAATCTCACACAAGGGAGGAGATCAGCCTAGCAATCAGGCTGACCACTCACACACGACCTAGAGAGCTAGAGAATGCTCTCATGGCACACTCCTAGTGGTCACATAACCCACAAACCCATGGAGAATCGCCATGTGTCCATGGCTAGCACACAAGGAGCTCACCTCACCTAAAAAGTAAGGAGAGGTACCTTTATCCTTGTCAGGACACTCTGACAAGGCAATCCTAACACGAAGGACCTTTTTGGATATTTCTCCCATCAGGTCTTGACCCTGGGCCTCTTGCCTTTTTCTTTTCTCAGGCTAAGGCATGGAGCCATCACCCATGCCGACCCAGACATCGACGGTCCATGACCCCGGAAACTTCGAAAATTCATATCTCCCAATCCGACCGTTGGATCGGCCTCAAACTTGGACGGTAGACATTTTGCCACCTGATCTTTCCAATGATGATGTCGGATTGGCAATCGGAGCAGGCATCTGGTACTTTTCTGGAACTTGCTCCTGTGGACCTCAAAATGAGCCAGATGGCTCCTTTCGCAACAAGTCGTAGGTCAGCCGGGCCGCGTGCAACGTGGAGCGCGCCGACTCCACAATGGTACGGTTGGCGCGTTCTGCTACACCGTTCAGCTACGGTGAGTACGGCGCGATACGCTGCGCCTTGATGCCAGCTGCTGCGAGGTAGTCTTGGAATTCCTTGCTCAGGTACTCTCCACCGTGGTCGCTACGCAATGCCTTGATCTTCTTGCCAGTCTGGTTCTCCACCATGACCTTGAATTCCTTGAACCTGTCAAAACACTGGTCCTTGGAAGAAAGGAAGTACACAGCAGTGTAACGGCTGAAATCATCAATGAAGGTGAGAAGATACCTAGAGCCTCCAAAGCTCTTGGTCTGCATCGGTCCGCGCAAGTCAGTGTGGACCAGCTCCAACACCTCTTTTGCACGCTCCCCTGCTCCAGAGAACGCCTCCCGATGCTACTTTCCCTCCTAACAGCCAATGCATAACTGCTGCTCAAAGTTAGAGATGGTAGGCAGGTCACGCACTATCTGCTATGCTTGAAGCTACTGCAAGGCACGCATGCCAATGTGTCCGTAGCGCCCATGCCAGATCTCGCCATCTGTCGCCTGCACCAGTGCTGCAAGATTCTGTTCACGCGGGATCTTGGTCGCCCCCAGCAGGCGGTACATGTCACCCTCCTTCACCAAGTTGGCCAACTCCTCTCCTGTATCCTTGTTGAGGATGTAGCCATAGTCATCATCGAAGATAATGCGCAGTCCTGTGTTTGTAAGAGAGGAGACTGAGAGGAGGTTGAAAGCAGCATCAGGTACATACAGCACGCCATGGAAAACTCCCACTTCAATACCACGCAGGGTCTCCAACCACATCTCCACAATCCCAATCCCCTCAGCATACACCAGCCGATTATCACCTTAAGCAATCGGACGGGGGGTAATGGAGAGCAGCTGCGTGAACCACTCCTTGTGGTGCGTCAGACTCTTGGTACACCCCGAGTCCTTGTACCACGCCAGATCCGCCTTTTCCTTCTGCGACATGTCAGAGTTTGCCATGAAGAGGCAGTCGCGCACCTCCTTTGCGACGTTCATGTTGCCAAAATGGCGCACACTAGTCTGGTTCTGCTGCTACTGCTACTGGCGTTGCTGTGACTGCTGCTGTTGTTGCTGTTGAGATTGCTGTTTTTGTTGCTGCTGCTGCTGCTCCTTGTAGTCCCTCTTGAACTTGAAGCACTCTTTCTTGTAGTGCCCCTCTTTCTGGCAATAGTGGCACTTGCCCTTCTTCTTGCCTCTCTGCTACCTGGACTACTGCTGCTACTGGTTGCGTGAGCCCATGGCCTTGAAACCAACTTCACTGCTGCTGCTGCCGCCATTGCGCTTTGCTGCATTGCGACGCAGTTCCACCTGCACCAAGTGCGTGCAGAGGAAGTCGAGGTTGAGAGTCGGATGGCACTCCAACGTCTCTCACACCGTGTCGTAGCTGGTTGGGAGTTCCCTCAACAAGAGGAGGATGAAGCTCGTCTCTTCTACAGGGTTGCCGGCCGCTCTCAACTGCTTCCCCAGCTCCTTTGCCCTGTCCAGATACGCTTCCATCCCTTCATCACCCTGTATTTTGAGCACCATCATCTTTTCCTCCAAAAGCATGAGGAATGTAGGATCCTTGCTCCCATACTTCTAGCACAACATGTCCCACCCCTCCTTTGCAGCAGCCTTGTCACTCACGTACTGAAGATGCGGGTTCAAGATGGTGTTGACAAGCAACCTGTAGGCCTGCATGTCCTTCTTCTTCCACTTCTCATACGCCGCTGGTATAGCTGCAGAAGAACCCGCATCAGCTGCACTCTTTTGCAGCGTCTTCCCCGCCACCACGTGCGCTACGCTGATGCCTTTTGCCTGTGAAACTGGAGACGGCTCGTCGCCGCTTTCCACCTCCCACAAGCCCCTCTCCTCCAAAAGGAGGCGGGTACGGATCTTAAAAAACGTGAAGTTGGCGCGTCCCTCCAGCCTCTCCAAAGGCTCGGCTGTTGTTACAACACAGGCTGCTGCCATTTTCAGCCTTACTGATGCTCAGCGCTGCCCTTGGATGGCGTCGCCACCCCTGCTTCTGCTGCTCCTTCTGCAAGAAATCTGTCTGACAGAAAATGGACTGTAGATGCCGACACACTGGGTATTTGGATCAAGCGAGCCCACCACTCAAAAATTCAGCTCAAAAACTTTCAGATCAACCCATCAAATAGGGTCATTAACAGGAGATTTTGAAAGATATGACCTCTTGAAAACAGGGTATGCTTTTGCTCCTCCTCCAGCTCACACCAGCCAGCTTGTAAACGACGTTTCTCCCAAACGTACAGATGGAATGCAATCATTTTTGCAACAATACAAAGCTTAGGAAAAATACTACAATTTTCATATGCCACTTTTTAAATTTGAACAAGAAACAAGAGAGTTATGGTCATTACAAGGCGACAGTCTTACTTAGAGAGAAAATTGTAGCCTTGGCCGACCTCCTTTTGAGCATAACTCTCAATCCGATAGTTGGATCTTTGCAATCTTGAGCTCGTTTGAAAGCTTGTCTCTTGAAATCGAAGATCAAGTGGTCCATTGTCAAATTTAGTGAAGGTTTCTCCCCAATTCGTAACTTTCAAAATGACGGCCTGTGGTGGCTGAAAGTGGAAGAACTTGGCTCTGATACCAAATGTTGGATCTGGAGGAGACAGGGAGCCTTGGAGCAGCGAGCATGTGGGACTGGAAGGGCATCACTTGTGCTCAAGAATGGTTGTTCAATCACTCAAAATGATGGACAACATATAGAGCTAGAGCTTGGGCAAGTCAGCCCTCTCACAAGTCACACCACTTAGCCATGGAGGCTAAGGCTCACACACTAGAGTCCATAATCTCACACAAGGGAGGAAATCAGCCTAGCAATCAGGCAAACCACTCACACACGACCTAAAGATCTAGAGAATGCTTTCATGGCACACTCCTAGTAGTCACATAACCCACAAACCCATGGAGAATCGCCATGTGTCCATGGCTAGCACATAAGGATCTCTCCTCACCTAAAACGTAGGAGAGGTACCTTTATCCTAGTCAGCACACTATGACAAGGCAATCCTAACACCAAGGACCTTTTTGGACATTCCTCCCATCAGGTCTTGACCCTGGACCTTTTGCCTTTTTCTTTTCTCAAGCTAAGGCATGGAGTCATCGCCCATGGTCACCCGGATATCGACGGTCGATGACCACGGAAACTACGAGAATTCATATCTCCCAATCCGATCGTTGGATCGGCCTCAAACTTGGACGATATACATTTTGCCACCTGATCTTTCCAATGGTGAAGTTGGATTGATGATCGGAGCAGGCATCTGGTACTTTCCTGGAACTTGCTCCTGTGGACCTGAAACTGAGCCGGATGGCTCCTTTCCCAACAACTACTTCCTTGGCTCCAAACCTAACAGAGACGTACTCAGCTTCCGTGCTTCAGGTGGCCACGACCACGTGTCGCTTGCTGCACCAGGTGATGGCCCCAGCATTCATGAGGGACACATGTCCAGAGATGGACTTGCGGTCCTCAGGGTTTGAAGCCCAATGAGCGTCTGTGTAGCGGATGATACTGTTGTCTTTGCCGTTGTAGGTGATACCGATGTTGATGGTTCCAGCAAGGTAGCAGAAGATTCGCTTTACTGTTTTCTAGTGCTCAGGTCCCGGGTTTGCCATGAGCTGGCTCACAGCGCTAATAGCCTGTGCGAGGTCCGGCCTGGTTGTTACCATCAAGTCCATGAGGCTGCCGACGTCACTCTGGTACTTCTGCCACTCAGCTGCATTTGCTTCTCCATTGAAGCTCACGAGGTACTGCCGTGTCTCCAGCGGCATGCCAATGGGTTTTGCCTCTGCCATGCCTAACCGCTGCAAAACATCCTTGATGTAGAGGCCTTGCTGCAACGAGAGAGAGTGTGATTTGCGGTCACGTGTGACCTGGATACCGAGGAAGTATGATTTCTCCCGGAGATTAGACATCTGGAAGCGCTCCTGCATGGCTTCCTTGAAATCCTGCAGTGCAGACATGTTGTTATAAAGGAGGAGCATATCATCCACATAGATGATGATGATGAGCACCTCATGACCATGCTGCTAGCGATAGATACTGTAGTCACATTCACTACACTCAACCCCCATACACTACAACGCCGCATCCAACTTCTGGTTCCAAGCACGTGACGCTTGCTTGAGGTCGTATAGCGACTTCTGCAGCTTGTAAACCAAGTACCCATGGCCATCCATGATGAACCCCTGTGGCTGCTCCATGTAAATCTCCTCCTCCAGGTCACTATTCAAGAACGCCGTCTTGATGTCCATGTGGTGGACTTCAAAATCCTGTGTTACTGCATAGGAAAGGAGCATACGCACAGAGGCAAACTTTTGCAACAGGATCAAAGGTTTCCGTGTAGTCGATGCCTTCCTGGTGCGAGTAGCCCTTGGCCACCAGCCTTGCGTTGTACTTTTCCAGGTTGCCATCTGCTCCCCGCTTCTTCTTCAACACCCACTTGCACTTGATCACCATATGTCTAGGTCGACGCTCTGTCAGCTCCCATGTACCGTTGTCGGGTTGCGACTGTTTCTCCTCTTGCACAGCTTGCACCCAATGTGCCGCATCTGGTGATGCTATGGCCTCCTTGTACAACGTCGGCCCATCAGAGTCTGTTGCAACTGCGACGTTTACTGGTCTGGTTTTTGGAACATGCAGAAATGCCCACGCTCACCAGGCTTGTACCGCACCGTGAGAGGGTACCTCCGACCTGGTGCTGGAGCGTTAGCAGGTGGCTGACGCGGTGCTGTCGAGACAGCTGCTCTTGTTGATGGTGGTGCATCTTCTTCCTATGCTTGTGCCGATGAGGCCACTATATCTGTTGTATCAAACCTGGGAGAGTAGACTGGTTCTCCATTGTCACAGTGGAGGGAGGATCAAGAGAGATTGGGTCAGGAAGGATACATGCTCCCACTTCCTTGTCAGCTACAGCTTCTGCTGCCTCTTCATAGACAATGTTGGTGCCGATGACGTTGCTCTCATTGAAGACGACATCCGTGGGGATGATGATGTGGCCTGTGTCCCTCTCGTAGAGGCGATATGCCTTGCTTACCACGTTATAGCCGATCATCAGCATTTCTGCGCTCTTCGCATCTCACTTTTGCCGCTTCTCCTTTGGCACAAGTATGTACACCAAGCTGCCAAACGCGCAAGGATAATCCACGCTCGGCTTCTTGCCGAACCATGCCTCGTATGGCGTCATCTACTCAAGGGCCTTGGTTGGACTACGGTTCTTGATGTACACCACAGTGCTTACTGCTTCTACCCAAAAGTCGTAGGTGAGAAGAGTCGCGTGTAGCATGGAGCGTGCCGACTCAACGATGGTGCGGATGGTGCGTTTGCCGTTCTGCTGCGGCGAGTATGGCACAGTTGTTGGCAAAGGAGCCATCTGGCTCAGTTTCAGGTCCACAGGAGCAAGATCCAGAAAAGTACGAAATGCCTGCTCCGATCGCCAATCCGACTTCACCATTGCAAAGATCAGGTGGTAAAATGTCTACAGTCCAAGTTTGAGGCCGATCCAACACTCAAATTAGGAGATATGAATTTTCAAAGTTTCGGGGGTCATGGACCGTCGATGTCTGGATGGGCATGGGTGATGGCTCCATGCCTTAGCCTGAGAAAAGAAAAAGGCAAGAGGTCCAGGGTCAAGACCTGATGGGAGAAATATCCGAAACGGTCCATGGTCTTAGGATTGCCTTGTCAGAGTGTGCTGACTAGGATAAAGGTACCTCTCCTTACTTTTTAGGTGAGGTGAGATCCTTGTGTGCTAGCCATGGACACATGGCAATTCTCCATGGGTTTGTGGGTTATGTAACCACTAGGAGTATGCCATGAGAGCATTCTCTAGCTCTCTATGTCGTGTGTGAGTGGTCAGCCTGATTGCTAGG
>SZWC01008206.1:83662-95684 GCA_023375785.1 Penium margaritaceum
GGTCGCTGTAGAGCGCCTTGATTTTCAGGCAAGTCTGGTTCTCCACCATGGCCTTGAACTCCTTGAACCTGTCAAAGCACTGGTCCTTGGAGGAAAGGAAGTACACAGCAGTGTAATGGCTGAAATCATCAATGAAGGTGAGAAAATACCTAGAGCCTCCAAAACTCTGGGTCTGCATCGGGCCAAACAAGTCTGTGTGGACCAGCTCTAGCATCTCCTCCGTGCGCTTTGCTGCTCCAGAGAATGGCTCGCGATGCTGCTTCCCCTCCCAACAGTTGATGCACAACCGCTACTCAAAGTTAGAGATGGTGGGCAAGTCACGCACCATCTCGTTTGTTTTAAGTTGCTGTAAGGTGCGCATGCCGATGTGGCGATAGCGCGCATGCAGATTTTGCCATCTGTGGCCACCACCTCTACTGCCTGGCTCTGCTCGCATGGGATCTTGGTCACCCCGAGGAGGCGGTACATATCGCCTTCTTTCACCAACGTGGCCAACTCCTCAGGACGAGCAGTCCTTTGTTGGTGAGAGAGGACACTGAGACAAGGTTGAACGCAGCATCAGGCACATACGGTACGCCAGGAATACTCCCACCTCAATGCCACGCGAGGTCTCCAATCACATCTCTACAATCCCAATCCCCTCAGCATACACCATCCGATCATCACCCAAAGCAATCGGACAGGGAGAGAATGGAGAGCAGCTGCGTAAACCACTCCTTGTGGTGTATCAGACTCTTGGTACACCCCGAGTCCTTGTACCACGCCTGATCCGTCTTTTCCTTCTGCCACATGTCAGACTTCGCCTTGAAGAGGCGGTCGCACACCTCCTTGGCAACGTTCATGTTGCCAAAATGACTCACATTGATCTAGTTCTTCTACTGTTGCTGCTCCTGACGTTGCTGTGACTGCTGCTAATATTCCTGTGGAGATTGCTGCTTTTGTTGCTGCTTTTGTTGCTGCTTCTGTTACTCCTTCTCGTCCCTCTTGAACTTGAAGCACTCTTTCTTGTAGTGCCCCTCTTTCTGGAAATAGTGGCCCTTGCCCTTCTTCTTCCCTCTCTGCTGTCCAGACTATTGCTCTTGCTAGTTGCGTGAGCCTATGGCCATGAAAGCTGCTTCACTGCTGCTGCTTCCGCCATTGCGCTTTGCTGCATTGCGACGCTGTTCTACCTGCTGTAGGATCCGGAGGAGAGAGGGAGCCTTGGAGCAGCGAGCTTGTGTGACTGGAAGGGCATCATTTGTGCTGAAGAATGGTTGTTCAATCACTCAAAATGATGGAGTACATGTAGAGCTAGAGCTTGGGCAAGTCAGCCCTCACAAGCCATACCACTTAGCCATGGAGGCTAAGGCTCACACACTAGAGTCCATAATCTCACACAAGGGAGGAAATCAGCCTAGCTATCAAGCTAACCACTCACACACGACCTAGAGAGCTAGAGAATGCTCTCATGGCACACTCCTAGTGGTCACATAACCCACAAAACCATGGAGAATCGCCATGTGTCCATGGCTAGCACACAAGGATCTCACCTCACCTAAAAAGTAAGGAGAGGTACCTTTATCCTAGTCAGCACACTCTCACAAGGCAATCCTAAGACCAAGGACCTTTTTGGATACTTCTCCAATCAAGTCTTGACCCTGGACCTCTTGCCTTTTTCTTTTCTCAGGCTAAGGCATGGAGCCATCGCCCATGGTCACCCGGATATCGACGGTCGATGACCCCGGAAACTACGAATATTCATATATTCCAATCCGACCGTTGGATCGGCCTCAAACTTGGAGTTGAATTGACGCCTGATCTTTTTAATGGTGAAGTTGAATTGACGATCGAAGCAAGCATCTGGTACTTTCTTGGAACTTGCTCTTGTGGACCTGAAACTGAGCCGGATGGCTACTTTTCCCAACAATCTCCCACTTTGCCGTAGTCAGAGTGGGCTGGGTCCACATGCCTTCATACTGAACTACTGCTTCTCACGGGTCACTGGCTTGGTGCGGAAATCAGCAACCTGCTTGCTTGCTGGAGTAAACTCTAGCTTGATAGCACCCTTCTGCACCATGTACCTGATGAAGTGATATGCGATGTGAATGTGCTTGGTGCGTGCATGGTACTCAGGATTCTTGGCGAGTGCGATTGCGCGCTGGTTGTCGACGCGCATAAGAACTAGAACTGCTGCACTCCCACTCATCTCTTCCATAAGACGCTGAAGCCAAATTGCTTCCTTGGTTCCAAAGCTGACAGAGACGTACTCAGCTTCTGTGCTTGAGGTGGCCACGACCAACTGCCGCTTGCTGGACCATCTGATGGCTCCACCATTCATGAGGAACACATGTCCAGAGATGGACTTACGGTCCTCAGGGTTTGAAGCCCAATCTGCGTCTGTGTAGCCTATGATGCTGTTGTCGTTGCCGTTGTAGGTGATGCCGATATTGATGGTTCGAGCAAGGTAGCGGAAGATCCGCTTCACTACCTTCTGTTGCTCAGGTCCGGGGTTTGCCATGTGCTGGCTCACATCCCTAACAGCCTGTGCGAGGTCCGGCCTAGTTGCTACCATCAGGTACATGAGGCTGCCGACGGTGTTCTGGTACCTTTGCCGCTTGGTTGCATTTGCTTCTCCAGTAAAGCTCACGAGGTACTGTCGCATCTCAAGCAGCGTGCCCATGGATTTTGCCTCTGCCATGCCAAACCGCTGCAAAACATCCTTGATGTAGCGGCTGTGCTGCAGCGTGAGAGAGCGTGACTTGCGGTCACGCGTGATCTGGATACCGAGGAAGTATGATGCCTCCCCGAGATCAGACATCTGGAAGCGCTCCTGCATGGCTTCCTTGAACTTCTGTAGTGCAGACATGCTGTTGGAAAGGAGGAGCATGTCATCCACATAGACAATGATGATGAGGATCTCATGCTCATGCTGCCAGCGATACACGCTGTAGTCACACTCGCTGCGCTCAAATCCCATGCACTGCAACACCGCATCCAACTTCTGGTTCCAAGCACGCGACGCTTGCTTGAGGCCGTACAGCGACTTCTGCAGCTTGCAGACCAGGTGCTCCTGGCCATCCATGACGAACCCCTCCGGCTNAAGCGCTCCTGCATGGCTTCCTTGAACTTCTGTAGTGCAGACATGCTGTTGGAAAGGAGGAGCATGTCATCCACATAGACAATGATGATGAGGATCTCATGCTCATGCTGCCAGCGATACACGCTGTAGTCACACTCGCTGCGCTCAAATCCCATGCACTGCAACACCGCATCCAACTTCTGGTTCCAAGCACGCGACGCTTGCTTGAGGCCATACAGCGACTTCTGCAGCTTGCAAACCAGGTGCTCCTTGCCATCCATGACAAACCTCACAGGCTGCTCCATGAAGATCTCCTCCTCCAAGTCACCATTCAAGAATGCCATCTTGACATCCATGTGGTGAACCTCAAAGTCCTCAGCTGTTGCATAAGAGAGGAGCGTGCGCACAGAGGCAAACTTTGCAACAGGGGCAAAAGTTTCTAACTAGTCGATGCCCTCCTGCTTCGAGTAGCCCTTGGCGACCAGCCTCGCCTTGTACTTTTCAAGGTTACCATCTGCTCCCCGCTTCTTCTTGAAAACCAACTTGTACTTGATCACCTTACGTCCAGGTGGACGCTTAGTCAGCTCCCACGAGCCGTTGTCCAGCTGCGATGTATCTCCTGCTACATGGCTTGGGCCCAATCTGCTGCATCCATTGCAGCCATGGCCTCCTTGTATGACGTTGGCTCATCTGAATCTACTACAACTGCAACGTTCATCTGTTCTGGTTTCTGCAGCATCCGCGCTTACCAAGCTTGTAACGCACCCTGAGAGGGTACCTCCGACCTGGTGCTGGAGCGTTAGCAGGCGGCTGACGTGGTACAGCTGGCACAACTGCTTCTGCTGGTGGTACTACATCTCCCTCCTCTTCTTCTACCAATGAAGCTGCTGTATCTGCTGCATCAGACATGGGACAGTAGAGTGATTCTCCCACTGTCACAGTAGAGGAAGGATCGGGAGAGACTGGGTCAGGAAGGATTTCTACTCCTACTATCTCGTCACCTGCTGGTTCTGCTGCCTCTTCACACACAATGTTGGTGCCGATGACGTTGCTCTCGTTGAAGACGACATCCCTGGAGATGATGACGTGGCGTGTATCCCTCTCGTAGAGGCGATACGCCTTGCTTACCACGTCGTAGCGAATCATCAGCATCTGTGCACTCTTCACGTCCCACTTTTCCCGGTTCTCCTTTGGCACGTGCATGTGCGCCAAGCTGCCAAACGCGCGAAGATGATCCACGCTCGGCTTCTTGCCGAACCACGCCTCGTACAGCGTCATCTGCTCCAGGGCCTTGGTTGGACTGCGCTTCTTCATGTAGACCGCAGTGCTCACGACTTCAGCCCAGAAGTCGTAGGTCAACCGGGCCGCGTGCAGCATGGAGCGCACCGACTCCACAATGGTACCGTTGGCACGTTCTGCTACCCCGTTTTGTTGCGGCGAGTACGGCGCGGTACGCTGCGCCTTGATGCCAGCTGCTGCAAGATAGTCCTGGAACTCCTTGCTTAGGTATTCTCCACCGCGATCGCTGCGCAGCGCCTTGATCTTCTTGCCAGTCTGGTTCTCCACCATGGCCTTCAACTCCTTGAACCTGTCAAAGCACTGGTCCTTGGAGGAAAGGAAGTACACATCAGTGTAACGGATGTAATCATCCATGACGATGAGAAAATACCTAGAGCCTCCAAGGTTCTGGGTCTGCATCGGTCCGCACAAGTCCGTGTGGACCAGCTCCGACACCTCTTTTGCACGCTCCCCTGCTCCAGAGAACGCCTCGCGATGCTGCTTCCCCTCCAAACAGCCGATATATAACTGCTGCTCAAAGTTAGAGATAGTAGGCAGGTCACGCACCATCTTCTTTGCTTGAAGCTGTTGCAAGGCGCGCATGCCGATGTGGCCGTAGCGCGCATGCCATATCTCACCATCTGTCGCCTGTACCACTGCTGCAAGACTCTGCTCACGCGGGATCTTGGTCGCCCCTTGCAGGCGGTACATGTCGCCCTCCTTCACCGACTTGGCCAACTCCTCTCCTGTTTCCTTGTTGAGGATGTAGCCATAATCATCATCAAAAACAACGCGTAGTCCTCAGTTGGTGAGAGAGGACACTAAGAGAAGGTTGAACGCAGCATCAGGTACATACAGCACGCCATGGAAAACTCCCACTTCAATGCCATGCGGAGTCTGCAACCACATCTCCACAATCCCAATCCCGTCAGCATATACCACCTGATCATCACCCAAAGCAATCGGACGGGGGGGAATGGAGAGCAGCTGCGTGAACCACTCCTTGTGGTGCGTCAGACTCTTGGTACACCCCGAGTCCTTGTACCACGCCAGATCCGCCTTTTCCTTCTACAACATGTCAGACTTCGTCATGAAGAGGCGGTCGTGCACCTTCTTGGCAACGTTCATGTTGCCAAAATGGCGCACGCCAGTCTGGTTCTGCTACTGCTGCTGGCGTTGCTGTGACTGCTGCTGCTGTTTCTGTGGAGATTGCTACTTTTGCTGCTGTTGCAGCTGCTCCTTCTGGTCCCTTTTGAACTTGAAGCACTCTTTCTTGTAGTGCCCCTCTTTGTCGCAATAGTGGGACTTGTCCTTCTTCTTGCCTCTCTGCTGCCCGGACTGCTGCTGCTGCTGGTTGCGTGAGCCCATGGCCATGAAAGCTATTTTACAGCTGCTGCTGCCGCCATTGCGCTTTGCTGCATTGCGACGCAGCTCCACCTGCACCAAGTGTGTGCAGATGAATTTGATGGCGAGAGTCGGCTGGCACTCCAACGTCTCTCGCACCGTGTCGTAGCTGGTTGGGAGTCCCCTCAGCAAGAGGAGGATGAAGCGCGTTTATTCCACAGGGTTGTCGCCCGCTCTCAACTGCTTTGCCAGCTCCTTTACCCTGTCTAGATACACCTCCATCCCTTCATCACCCTGCATTTTCAGTGCCATCATCTTTTCCTCCAAAAGCATGAGGAATGCAGGATCCTTGCTCTCATACTTCCTCCACAACGTGTCCCACTCCTCCTTTGCAGATAGTATTGACAAGCAACCTGTAGGCCTGCCTGTCCTTCTTCAACTCCTCATACGTCGCTGGTACAGCTGTAGAAGAACCCGGATCAGCTGCACCTTTTTGCGGCGTCTTCCCTGCGACCACCTCTACTGTGGTGATGCCTTTTGCCTGTGGAGACGGAGCGCGCTCGTCGCCGCTCACCACCTGCCAAAAGCCCCTCTCCTCCAAAAGGAGGCAGGTACGGATCTTCCAAAACGTGAAGTTGGCGCGTCCTTCCAGCCTCTCCAAGGGCTGGGCTGCTGTTACCACGCCTGCTAGTGCCATTTTGAGCCTTGGTGATGCTCAGCGGTACCCTTGAGTGGCGGCACTACCCTTGCTTCTACTACTGCTTCAGCCAGAAATATGTCTGACAGAAAATGGATTGAAGAGGCCAGCAGACTAAGAATTGTTAAAAATTGAGCCCACCGCTGGAACATTCTGCTCAAAACCATTCAAATCAACCCATAAAACATGGTCATCAACAAGGGATTTTAAAAGATATGCCCTTTTGAAAAAAGGGTATGCTTCTGCCCCTACTCTAGCTCACACCAGCCAGCTTGTAAACGGCGTTTCTCCCAAACGAATCAATGGAATGCAAATAGTTTTGCACCAATCAAAAGCTTAGGAAAAATACTTCAATTCGTATGTGCTTGTTTTCAAATTTGACAAAGAATAAAGAGAGTTTTGGTCAGCACAAAGCGACAGTCTTACTCATAGAGAAGAGTGTAGCCCTGGCCGACGTCGTTTTGAGAATAACTCTTAATCCGACTATTTGATCTTCGGGATCTTGGACTCGTTGGAAAGCTTGTCTTTTGAACTTGAAAATCCAGTGGTTGATTGTCTAATCTGGTGAAGGTTTAACCCCAACTCGTCATTCTCAAAGTTACGGCCTGTGGTGGCTGAAAGTGGCAGAACTTGGCTCTGATACCAAACGTTGGATCTGGAGGAGAGAAGGAGCCTTGGACTAGCGAGCATGTGTGATTGGAAGGGCATCACTTGTGCTGAAGAATGGTTGTTCAATCACTCAAAATGATGGAGTACATATAGAGCTAGAGCTTGGGCAAGTCAGCCCTCTCACAAGCCACACCACTTGGCCATGGAGGCTAAGGCTCNGAGCCTTGGACTAGCGAGCATGTGTGATTGGAAGGGCATCACTTGTGCTGAAGAATGGTTGTTCAATCACTCAAAATGATGGAGTACATATAGAGCTAGAGCTTGGGCAAGTCAGCCCTCTCACAAGCCACACCACTTAGCCATGGAGGCTAAGGCTCGCACACTAGAGTCCATAAACTCACACAAGGGAGGAAATCAGCCTAGCAATCAGGCTGACCACTCACACACGACCTAGAGAGCTAGAGAATGCTCTCATGGCACACTCCTAGTGGTCACATAACTCACAAAACCATGGAGAATCGCCATGTGTCCATGGCTAGCACACAAGGATCTCACCTCTCCCAAAAAATAAGAAGAGGTACCTTTATCCTAGTAAGCACACTCTGACAAGGCAATCCTAAGACGAAGGACCTTATTGGATATTTCTCCCATCAGGTCTTGACCCTGGACCTCTTGCCTTTTTCTTTTCTCAGGCTAAGGCATGGAGCCATCGCCCATGGTCACCCGGATATCGACGGTCGATGACCTCGGAAACTACGAATTTTCATATCTCCCAATCCGACTGTTGGATCGGCCTCAAACTTGGACCATAGACATTTTGCCACCTGATCTTTCCAATGCTGAAGTTAGATTGACAATTGGAGCAGGCATGTGGTACTTTCCTGGAACTTGCTCCTGTGGACCTGAAACTCAGCCGGTTGGCTCCTTCCGTCGATATCCGGGTGACCATGGGTGATGGCTCAATGCCTTAGCCTGAGAAAAGAAAAAGGCAAGAGGTCCAGGGTCAAGACCTGATGGGAGAAATATCCAAAAAGGTCCTTGGTCTTAGGATTGCCTTGTCAGAGTGTGCTAACTTGGATAAAGGTACCTCTCCTTACTTTTTAGGTGAGGTGAGATCCTTGTGTGCTAGCCATGGAGACATGGCGATTCTCCATGGGTTTGTGGGTTATGTGACCACTAGGAGTGTGCCATGAGAGCATTCTCCAGCTCTCTAGGTCATATGTGAGTGGTCAGCCTGATTGCTAGGCTGATTTCTTCCCTTGGATGAGATTATGGACTCTAGTGTGTGAGCCTTAGTCTCCATGGCTAAGTGGTGTGGCTTGTGAGAGGGCTGACTTGCCCAAGCTCTAGCTCCATATGTACTCCATCATTTTGAGTGATTGAATAACCATTCTTCAGCACAAGTGATGTCCTTCCAATCACACATGCTCGCTGCTCCAAGGCTCCCTCTCTCCTCAACTTCCAACAGCGGGTATGGATCTTCCAAAATGTGAAGTTTGTGCGTCCTTCTAGACTCTCGAAGGGCTTGGCTGCTATTACCACGCCTGCTACTGCCATTTTGAGCCTTGGTGATGCTGAGAGCTGCCCTTCAATGGCGGCGCTACCCTTGCTTCTACTGCTGCTTCAGCCAGAAATTTGTCTGATAGATAATGGACTGTAAATGCCAGCAGACAAGGAATTTGATAATAGGGTATGCTTCTGCTCCTACTCCAATTCACACTAGCTTGCTTGTAAAAGAGGGACGTGAATAGCGCGTAGATGCTCATGATTGGCTATGACGTGGCAAGCAAGGCGTATCACCTGTACGAGAGGGATACAGGCCATGTCATAATCTCCAGGGATATCGTCTTCAACAAGAGTAACATCATCGGCAGCAACATTGTCTGTGAAGAGGCAGCAGAAATAGCAGCTGACGAGGCAGTGGGAGCAGATATTCTCCTTGATCCCGTCTCTCCTGATCCTTCTTCTATTGTGATAGTGGGAGAACCCCTTTATATTGCCATGCCTTATGCAGCAGATACAGCGGCCTCATCGGGAGAAGCAGAGGAAGAAGATGCAAGAATAATAGCAGAAGCAGCTGTGCCGGCAACACCGCGCCAGCCGCCTACTAACGCTCTAGCACCAGGTCGCAGGTACCCTCTGAGGGTGCGCTACAAGCATGGTTAGCGCGGGCATTTCAGGATGTTCTAGAAACCAGACCGAATGAATGTCGCAGTTGCAATCAACTCTGATGAGCCGATGTCGTACAAGGAGGCCATGGCGGCAGCAGAAACAGAAGATTGGACACAAGCTGTACAGCAAGAGTTACAGTCTCACCTCGGCTACGGTATGTTGGAGCTCATTGAGCATCCACTTAGACATAAATTGATCAAGTGCAAGTGGGTGTTCAAGAAGAAGCGGGGAGCAGATGGCAACTCGGAAAACTACAAGGCAAGGCTCGTCGCCAAGGGCTACTCATAGTCGGAAGGCATCGACTACAGAGAAACCTTTGCCCCAGTTGCAAAGTTTGCCTCTATTCGTATGCTCCTTTCCTATGCAGCACCAGAGGACTTTAAGGTCCACCACATGGACGTCAAGACGGCGTTCCTGAAAAGTGACCTGGAGGAGGAGATTTACATGGAGAAGCCGGAAGGGTTCGTCATGGATGGCCAAGAGCACCTGATTTTTAAGTGCAAATGTCGCTATACGGCCTCAAGCAAGCGTGCTTGGAACCAGAAGTTGGATGCGGTATTGTAGTGCATGGGATTTGAGAGCAGCGAGTGTATTGCTGGCAACATGGCCATGTGGTGCTCATCATCATTGTCTATGTGGGTGACCTGCTTCTCCTTTCAAACAGCATGTCTGCACTGCAGGAGTTCAAGGAGGCCATATAGGAACATTTCCAGATGTCTGATCTCGGGGAGGAATCATACTTCCTCGGTATCCACATCACGCGTGAGCGCAAGTCACGCTCTCTCTTACTTCAGCAGAGCCACTTCATCAAGGAAATCTTGCAGCAGTTCGGCATGGCATTGGCAAAACCCATCGGCACACTGCTGGAGACACGGCAGTACCTCGTGAGCTTTAGTGGAGAAGCAGATGCAACTGAGCGGCAGAAGTACCAAAGCGCCGTCGGCAGCCTCATGTACCTGATGGTTGCAACAAGGCCGGACCTCGCATAGGCTACTAGTATTGTGAGTCTACACATGGCTAATCCCGGATTTGAGCACCAGAAGGTAGTGAAGCGGATATTCCGCTACCTTGCTCGAATCATCAACATTGGCATCACATACAACGGCAACGACTAAAACATCATCGGCTACAAAGACGGAGATTGGGCTTCAAACCCTAAGGCCCGCAAGTCCATCTCTGGACATGTGTTCCTCATAAATGGTGGGACCATCAGCTGATGCAGCAAGCGACAGGTGGTCGTCGCCACCTCAAGCTTGGAAGCGAAGTACGTCTCTTTCAGATTTGGAGCCAAGGAAGCAGTTTGGCTTCAGCGTCTCATGGCAGAGATGAGAGGGAGTGCAACCGTTCCAATTCTTGTGCGCATCGACAACCAGAGCGCAATCACACTCACCAAGAATCCTAAGCACCATGTATGCATCAAGCACGTTGACATCGCATATCACTTCATCAGGCACATAGTAGAGGAGGGAGTTATCAAGCTGGAGTTTACTCCAACCAGTAAGCAAGTTGCTCATTTTTTAACCAAGCCAGTGACTTTTGAGAATTAGCAGTTGTGCATGAAGGCATGTGGACTCAGTCGACTCTTACTGTGGCAAAGTGGAAGATTGTTGGGAAAGGAGTCATCCAGCTCAATTTTAGGTCCGAAGGAGCAAGTTCCAGGAAACTACCAGATGCTTGCTCCGATTGTTAATCCAACTTCACCATTGGAAATATTAGGTGGCAAAATTTCTACGGTCCATGTTTGAGGCCGATCCAACAGTCGAATTGGGAGATATGAATTTTCAAAGTTTTCAAGGTCATCAACCACCGATATCCGGGTGACCATGGGCGATGGCTCCATGCCTTAGCCTGGGAAAAGAAAAAGGCAAGAGGTCCAGGGTCAAGACCTGATGGGAGAAATATCCAAAAGGTCCTATATTCTTGGGTTGCCTTGCCAGAGTGTGCTGACTAGGAACAAGGTACTTCTCTTTTCTTTTTAGGTGAGGTGAGATCCTTGTGTGCTAGCCATGGACACATGGTGATTCTCCATGGGATTGTGGGTTATGTGACCACTATGAGTGTGCCATGAGAGCATATTCTAGCTCTCTAGGTCATGTGTGACTGGTCAGCCTGATTGCTAGGCTGATTTCCTCCTGTTGGAACTTGAGGAGAGAGGGAACCTTGGAGCAGCGAGCATGTGTGATTGGAAGGGCATCACTTGTGCTGAAGAATGGTTGTTCAATCACTCAAAATGGTGGAGTACATATAGAGCTAGAGCTTGGGCAAGTCAGCCCTCTCACAAGCCACACCACTTAGCCATGGAGGCTAAGGCTCACACACTAGAGTCCATAATCTCACACAAGGGAGGAAATCAGCCTAGCAATCAGGCTGACCACTCACACACGACCTAGAGAGCTAGAGAATGCTCTCATGGCACACTCCTAGTGGTCACATAACCCACAAACCCATGGAGAATTGCCATGTGTCCATGGCTAGCACACAAGGATCTCACCTCACCCAAAAAGTAAGGAGAGGTACCTTTATCCTAGTCAGCACACTCTGACAAGGCAATCCTAAGACCAAGGACCTTTTTGGATATTTCTCCCATCAGGTCTTGACCCTGGACCTCTTGCCTTTTTCTTTTCTCAGGCTAAGGCATGGAGCCATCACCCATGCCCACCCAGACATCGACGGTCCATGACCCCCGAAACTTTGAAAATTCATATCTCCCAATCCGACCGTTGGATCGGCCTCAAACTTGGACCGTAGACATTTTGCCACCTGATCTTTCCAATGGTGAAGTCGGATTGGCGATCGGAGCAGGCATCTGGTACTTTCCTGGAACTTGCTCCTGTGGACCTGAAACTGAGCCAGATGGCTCCTTT
>SZWC01008206.1:99836-118245 GCA_023375785.1 Penium margaritaceum
ACAACGCCAGCTGCTGCCATTTTGAGCCTTGGTGATGCTCAGCGCTGCCCTTGGATGGCGGCGCTACCCCTGCTTCTGCTGCTGCTTCTGCCAGAAATCTGTCTGACAGAAAATGGACTGTAGATGCCAGCAGACTGGGAATTTTGAAAAACTGAGCCCACCACTGGAAAATTCAGCTCAAAACCTTTCAGATCGACCCATAAAACAGGGTCATCAACCCGGGATTTTGATAGATATGCCCTCTTCAAAACAGGGTATGCTTCTGCTCCTACTCCAACTCAGACCAGCCAGTTTGTAAACGGCGTTTCTCCCAAACGAATCAATGGAATGCAAATATTTTTGCACCAATGGAAAGCGTAGGAAAAATACTACAATTCGCATGTGCCACTTTTTAAATTTGACAAAGAAATGAGAGAGTTNCTAGCAATCAGGCTGACCACTCACACACGACCTAGAGAGCTAGAGAATGCTCTCATGGCACACTCCTAGTGGTCACATAACCCACAAACCCATGGAGAATTGCCATGTGTCCATGGCTAGCACACAAGGATCTCACCTCACCCAAAAAGTAAGGAGAGGTACCTTTATCCTAGTCAGCACACTCTGACAAGGCAATCCTAAGACCAAGGACCTTTTTGGATATTTCTCCCATCAGGTCTTGACCCTGGACCTCTTGCCTTTTTCTTTTCTCAGGCTAAGGCATGGAGCCATCACCCATGCCCACCCAGACATCGACGGTCCATGACCCCCGAAACTTTGAAAATTCATATCTCCCAATCCGACCGTTGGATCGGCCTCAAACTTGGACCGTAGACATTTTGCCACCTGATCTTTCCAATGGTGAAGTCGGATTAGCGATCGGAGCAGGCATCTGGTACTTACCTGGAACTTGCTCCTGTGGACCTGAAACTGAGCCAGATGGCTCCTTTTCCAACACCTCCCTCCTGTGAGATTATGGACTCTAGTGTGTGAGCCTTAGCCTTCATGGCTAAGAGGTGTGACTTGTGAGAGGGCAGACTTGTCCAAGCTCTAGCTCTATATGTACTCCATCATTTTGAGTGATTCAACAACCATTCTTCAGCACAAGTAATGCTCTTATAGTCCCACATGTTCGCAGCTCCAGGGCTCCCTCTCTTCTCCAGATCCAATAGTCAAAGAACCCCGTCCTGTCCAGTCGCACAAAGCACATCGAGATGCGCTATCACTACGCTTGAGACTTGGTCTACAAGGAAACAGTGGAGCTTGAGTATGTCGGTACAAAGCTGAACCGAGCTGCCATGCTTACAAAGCCACTTCACAAGGATCTCCACCAGGCGAGCAGGCAAGGTATCGGCATGGTAAACGCAAGTGATGACGAATGATGATGACGACTGAGGCAAGGTGCAAGGGAGAGATTTCTTGAGTTTTCTTACACCTTATTCAGTTTTGTGGCATGTATCAGGAATGCTGTACCCCTTATGGAGGTATGACCCCTGGATCCGTTGTGATGTGACTCAACTATGCTCTATCTCATGTGAGATATGACCTGTGAGTACACCAGATGGGTGAGTGGTTACCTTGACCATTTTGTTGATTTGGCCAAGTGAGAGGTCACGAGTTCAATCCTGGCCCCATGCATATCTTGCTTGTAGTGGAAGCTTACAGGAAAGAAAGTCCGTAGCTTCTTGGATATTACATGGTTGGTCTGTCACCTTGATACAAGGATGCTTATATGTCAAGCCCACAGTGCAAGTCTATTGGTGACGTGGCTGGTTCAGGCTACTTCCGAGGAATGTGCTTTTGAGTTGTAGGACTGGACAGACAGCTGCAAAAGGACTTGTTGTGCATGCTGGTTAATTAACCCTTGTTTGATGCTCTCTTGTGTAAAAAGAACTTGAGTTCTTCTTGAGATGTAATGCTAACGCGTTAGCACTCTTGAAGGTGAAGTGTATGCCTTGTTAAGCTTGGGTACATGACACATGTCAATAAAGGAAGAAGGCCTACAAATATTTGTGAGCTTTTTTTGGTTTTGCGGCTTCTCTGCCAAAGGTCGTTAGCTCAGTAGCTAACAATACCAAGTGTTGGAACTGGAGAAGAGAGGGAGTCTTGGAGCAGCAAGCATATGGGACTGAAAGAGATTCACTTGTACTGAAGACTGGTTGTTGAATCATTTAAAATAATGGAGTACATATAAAGCTAGAGCTTGGACAAGTCAGCCATCTCACAAGCCACACTACTTAGCCATGGACGCTAAGACTCACACACTAGAGTCCATACTCTTAGACAAGAAAGGAAATCAGCCTAATAACCAGGCTGACCAGTCACACACAACCTAGATAGCTACAAAATGCTCTCATGGTAGAGTCCTAGAGGTCACATAATCCACAATCCCATGGAGAATCCCCATGTGTCCATGGCTAGCACACAAGGATCTCACTTTACCTAAAAGTAAGGATAGGTACCTTTTTTCCCAGTTTCCACACTTTGATAAGGCAACCCAAGAATCTAGGACCTTTTTGGATATTTCTCCCATCAATTCTTGACCGTGGACCTTTTGCCCTTTTCTTTTTTTAGGCCAAGGCATGGACCTGACATCCGTGGTCACCCAGACATCGGCGATCCATGGCCCCGGAAATATTGAAGATTCATATCTCACAATCCTGCTGTTGGATCCCCATGAAACTTAGACGGACAATTTGGCACCTGTCTTTCCAATGATAAAGTCGGATTGACAATATGAGCAAGCATCTGGTAGTTTCTTGGAATGTTTTGCTGTGGAACTGAAACATAGCTCGATGGCTCCTTTCCCAATAGTTGATTCGTGTACAAGTGCAAGCTTCTTATAAGACTTTGATGCATGTGTGATACCTTGGAAGTGGACATGTTAGTATTTATACATTGATGTCATAAGAATTGCAAGTGCCTTATCATTTTTGTCACACCACACTTCATATATAGAATCTGTTTTTGGAGGTTCAACCTCTTCTCCAAGGAACATCTTCAAGTAGCCATGCACCCTCATGACAATCTCAAATTACCACTTCTACAAGGGAAAGCTTATCCCTGCAAACTTAGACATCCCACTATTGACGTGCTCAAGAGTAAGCACTTTAGTATCATCATATTGCTTCTATGCTTCTCTACTTCTCTGCTTCTCTCCTTTGTAGAAACGAGTGTAGGTTGATGTAGGATGTTGTCTGCTACTAGTTTCAAAGATACAGATTGGTTATTTATCCCTGAGCTTCATAACCTGTAAACAGAGAAGAACGTACACTAGCAAACTCAGGGTCGCACCTCCAAGGGTGTTGGAACTGGAGGAGAGAGGAAGCCTTTAGAGTAGCAAACATGATGGATTGAAAGGACATCACTTGTTCTGAAGAATTGTTGTTGAATCACTCAAAATGATGGACTACATATAGAGCTAGAGCTTGGACAAGTCAACCCTCTCACAAGCCACACCACTTAGCCATGGAGGCTAAGGCTCACACACTAGAGTCCATAATCTCACACAAGAGAGGAAACCAGCCTACCAATCAGGCTTACGACTCACACACAACCTAGAGAGCTAGAAAATGCTCTCATGGTACAGTCAAAGTGGTCACATAACCCACAATCCCATGGAGAATTGCCATGTGTCCATGGCTAGCATACAAGGATCTCTCCTCGCCTAAGAAGCAAGGAGAGATACCTTCTTCCTAGTCACCACACTCTGACAAGGCAACCCAAGAGTTTATGACCTTTTTGAATATTTCTCCCATCAGGTCTTGACCCTGGACCTCTTGCCTTTTTCCTTTCTCAGGCTAAGGCATGGAGCCATCGCCCATGGTCACCAAGATATTGGCGGTCCATGACGTCGAAAACATGAAAAATTCATATCTCTCAATCCAACCATAGGATCAGCCTGAAACTTGAAACGTAGATAATTCACCACCTCATCTTTCCAATGATGAAGTTGGATTGACGATCGGAATAGGCATCCAATAGCATCATGGAACTTCCTCCTGTGGACCTGGAAAGAGCCAGATGGCGCCTTTACTAGCAATCTCCCACTTTGTCCCAATCGGAGAAGGTTGAGTCCACATGCGTCCATGCAGAACTACTGCTTCTCACGGGTCACTGGCTTGGTACAGAAATCACCAACCTCCTTGTTGGCTGGAATGAATTCCAGCTTGATAGCACCCTCTTGTACCATGTGCCTGATAGAATGATATGCAATGTCAATGTGCTCGGTGCGTGCATGGTGCTGAGGATTCTTGGCGAGTGCGATTGCGCTCTGGTTGTCGACGCATACAAAAACAGGAACGGCTGCGCTCCCTCTCATGTCCGCCATGAGACGCTAAAGCCAAACTGCTTCCTTGGCTTTAAAGACAAGAGAGACGTACTCAGTTTCTGTGTTTGAGGTAGCCACAACCACCTCCCGCTTGCTGCACTAACAAATGATCCTGCCATTCATGAGGAACACATGTCCAGAGATGGACTTGCGGTCCTTTAGATTTGAAGCCCAAATCTGCGTCTGTGTAGTCGATGATGTTTTGTCGTTGCCGTTTTAGGTGGTGTGGATGTTGATGTTTCTAGCAACATAGCGGAAGATCCACTTCACTGCCTTCTGGTACCCAGGTCCAGGACTAGCCATGTACTGGCTCACAGCCTTGTCGTCTTGTGCAATTTCCGGCCTGGTTGCCACCATTAGGTACATGAGACTGCTGAAGACGCTCGGGTACTTCTGTCGCCTAGTTGCATCTGCTTCTCCATTGAAGTTCACGAGGTACTGTCGGGTCTCCATCGGTATGCCAATTGGTTTGGCTTCTGCTATGCCAAACTGCTACAAGACATCCTTGATGTAGCGGCTTTGTTGTAGTCAAACGTAATCTGGATGCCAAAGAAGTATGATGCTTCACCAAGATCAGATTTTTGGAATCGCTCCTTCATGGCCTTCTTGAACTCCTATAGTGCAGACATGCTCTGGGAAAGGAGGAACATGTCATCCACATAGACAATGATGATGAGCACCTCATGACTATGCTATGAGCGATAGACGCTGTGGTCATACTCGTTGCACCTAAACTCCATGCACTATAGCTCTGCATTCAGTTTTTGGTTCCAAGCACGCGACACTTGCTTGAGGCCGTACAACCACATTTGTGCTCCGTGCCATCCATGATAAATCCCTTTGGCTGCTCCATGTAGATCTCCTCCAAGTCACCATTCAAGAATGTCGTCATGATATCCATGTGGTGAATCTTGAAGTCCTCAGCTGCTACATAAAAGAGGAGGGTGCGCACAAAGGCAATCTTTGCAACAGGAGCAAATGTTTCAGTGTAGTCGATGCTTTCATGCTATGAGTAGCCCATGGCGTCCAGTCTCGCCTTGTACTTTTTTAGGTTACCATCTGCGCCTCTCTTCTTCTTAAACACCTATTTTGCACTTGATTACCTTCCCTCTGGATGGATGCTTGGTTAGCTCCCATATGCTCTTGTCAAACTGCGACTATATCTTTTGCTACATAGCTTGCGTCCAATCTGCTACTTGTGGTGGAGCCATGGTCTCCTTTTATGATGTTGTCTCATCTGAATCTACAACAACGACATGTTGGAAAAGAGCCATCTGGCTCAGTTTCAGGTCCACACGAGCGAGTTCCAGGAAAGTTCTAGCTGCCTTCTCCGATCGTCAATCGAACTTCACCATTGGAAAGATCAGATGGCAAAATGTCAACGGTCGAAATTTGAGGTCCATCCAACAGTCGGATTGTGAGATATGAATTTTCAAAGTTTTTGGGGTCATCGACCGCCGATGTCCAGGTGACCATGGGCGATGGCTCCATGCCTTAGCCTGAGAAAAGAAAAAGGCAAGAGGTCCAGGGTCAGGACCTGATGGGAGAAATATCCAAAAAGGTCCTTGGTCTTAGGATTTCCTTGTCAGAGTGTGCTGACTAGGATGAAGGTACATATCTTTACTTTTTTGGTGAGGTGAGATCCTTGTGTGCTAGCCATGGACACATGACGATTCTCCATGGGATTGTGGGTTATGTGACCACTAGGAGTGTGCCATGAGAGCACTTTCTAGCTCTCTAGGTCATGTGTAAGTGGTCAGCCTTATTCCTAGGCTGATTTCCTCCCTTGTGTAAGATTATGGACTCTAGTGTGTCAGCCTTAGCCTCCATGGCTAAGTGGTGTGGCTTGTGAGAAGGCTGACTTGCCCAAGCTCTAGCTCTATATATACTCCATCATTTTGAGTGATTGAACAACCATTCTTCAGCACAAGAAATTCCCTTCCAATCACACATGCTCGCTGCTTCAAGGCTCCCTCTCTCCTCCAGATCCAACATTTGGTATCAGAGCCAAGTTCTGCCACTTTCAGCCAGCACAGGCCGTCACTTTGAGAGTGACAGGTTGGGGTCAAAACTTCCCCAGATTTGACAATGGACCACTGGATCTTCAAGTTCAGGTGACAAACTTTTCAACGAGTCAAAGATCACAAAGATCCAACAGTCGGATTGAGAGTTATGCATAAAACAAGGTTGGCTAGCGCTACACTGTTCTCTATGAGTAAGATTGTCGCCTTGTGATGACCATAACTCTCTCGTTTCTTTGTCAAATTTGAAAAGTGGCACATGCAAATTGATGCAAAAATATTTGCATTCCATCGATTCGTTTGGGAGAAACGGCGTTTACAAGCTGGCTGGTCTGAGTTGGAGTAGGCGTAGAAGCATACCTTGTTTTCAAGAGGGCATATCTTTTAAAATCCCCTGTTAATAACCCTGTTGAATGGGTCCATCGGAAAGGTTTTCAGCTGAATTTTCTAGTGGTGGCCTCTGTTTTTCAAAATTCTTAGTCTCCTGGAATCTAACGTCTATTTTCTGTCAGACAGATTCCTGGCAGAAGCCCTAGCAGAAGCAGGAGTAGCGCCGCCATCCAAGGGCAGCAGTGAGCATCAACAAGGCTCAAAATGGCATCAGCTGACGTTATGACAGTAGCCCAGCCTTTGGAAAGGCTTGAGAGACGCGCCAAGTTCACGTTTTGGAAGATCCGTACCCGCCTCCGTTTGGAGGAGAGGGGCTTGTGGGCAGTGGTGAGCGGCGACGAGCCTGCTCCAGTTCCACAGGCAAAAGGCATCACCGCAGCGTAGGTGGTGGCGGGGAAGAGTGCGTAAAAGGGTGCAACAGATGCAGGTTCTTCTATAGCTGTACCAACGGTGTATGAGCAGTGGAAGAAGAAGGAGAGGCATGCCTACAAGTTGCTTGTCAACGCCATCTCCAACTCGCATCTTCAGTATGTGAGTGACAAGGCTACTGCAAAGGAGGCATGGGACACGTTGTGCAAGAAGTATGAGAGCAGTAATCCTGTATTCCTCATGCTTTTGGAGGAAAAGATGATGGCGCTGAAAATGTAGGGTGGTGAAGGGATGGAGGCGTATCTGGACAAGGCAAAGGAGCTGGCGAAGTAGCTGAGAGCAGCCTGCAACCCTGTACAAGAGACACGTCTCATCCTCCTCTTGTTGAGGGGACACCCAACCAGCTACGACACGGTGCAAGAGACGTTGGAGTGCCAGCGAAATCTCGATCTCGACTTCATATGTGCACACTTGTACAGGTGGAATTGCGTCGCAATGCAACAAAGCGCAATGGCGGCGGCAGCAGTGAAACAGCTTTTCGGGCCACGAGCTCACGCAACCAGCAGCAGTAGTAGCAGTCGAGGCAGCACAAAGGCAGAAAGAAAGGCAAATGCCACTACTGCCTAAAAGAGGGATACTTCAAAAAGGAGTGTTTTAAGCTCAAGGGGGACCAGAAGGAGCAGTAGCAACAGCAGTAGCAAAAGCAGCAGCAGCAGCAAAAGCAGCAGCATCAACAGTAGCAAAAGCAGCAGCAACAGCAGCAGCAGTCACAACAGCGTCAGTAGCAGCAGAAGCAGCAGCAAAACCAGGCTGGTCTACGCCACTTTGGCAACATGAATGTGGCCAAGGAGATACGCGACCGTCTCTTCATGGAAAAGTCTGACATGTTGCAGGTGGAGAAGGCGGATCTCGCATGGTACCAAGAGCCTCACACATCACAAGGAGTGATTTACACAGCTGCTGTCCATCCCTCCCCGTCCTATCGCTATGAGTGATGATCGGGTGGTGTATGCTGAGGGGATTGGGATTGCGGAGATGTGGTTAAAGATCCCACGTGGCATTGAAGTGGGGGTCTTCCATGGCGTGCTTGTTAGGAAAAGAGCCATCCGGCTCAGTTTCAGGTCCACAGGAGTAAGTTCTAGTAAAGTGCCACATGCCTACTCCGATTGTCAATCCAACTTCAGCATTTAAGAGATCAGGTGGCAAAATGTCTACAGTCCAAGTTTGAGGCCGATCCAACGGTTCGATTAGGAGATATGAATTTTCAAAGTTTCTGGGTTCATGGACTGTAGATGTCTGGCTGGCCATGGGTGATGGCTCCATGCCTTAGCCTAAGAAAAGGAAAAGGCAAGAGGTCCAGAGTCAAGACCTGATAGGAGAAATATCCTAAAAGGTCCTTGGTCTTAGGTTTGCCTTGTCAGAATGTGCTGACTAGGATAAAGGTACCTCTCCTTACTTTTTGCGTGAGGTGAGATCCTTGTGTCCTAGCCATGGACACATGGCGATTCTCCATGGGTTTGTGGGTTATGTGACCACTAGGAGTGTTCCATGAGAGCATTCTCTAGCTCTCTAGGGTGTGAGTGGTCAGCCTGATTGCTAGGCAGATTTCCACTTTTGTGTGAGATTATGGACTCTAGTATGTGAGCGTTAGCCTCCATGGCTAAGTGGTGTGGCTTGTGAGAGGGCTGACTTGCCCAAGCTCTAGCTCTATATGTACTCCATCATTTTGAGTGATTCAACAACCATTCTTCAGCACAAGTGATGCCCTTCCAATCACACATGCTCGCTGCTCCAATGCTCCCTCTCTCCTCCAGATCCAATATTTGGTATCAGAGCCAAGTTCTGCCACTTTCAGCCAGCACATGCCGTCACTTTGAGGGTGACAGGATGGGATAAAATCCTTCCTCCGATTCGACAATCCACCACAAAATCTTCAAGTTCAAAACACAAGCTTTCAAACCATCCCAAGATTGCAAAGATCCAACAGTGGGATTGAGAGTCATGCTCAAAACGAGATCAGCCAAGGCTATACTCTTCTCTATGAGAAGGACTGTCGCCTTGTGATGACCATAACTCTCTTGTTTCTTTGTCAAATTTGAAAAGTGGCACATGCGAATTGTAGTATGTTACCTACGCTTTCCATTGGTGGAAAAATATTTGCATTCCATTAATTTGGTTGGGAGAAACGTCGTTTACAAGCTGGTTGATCTGAGTTGGAGTAGTAGGAGAAGCATACCTTCTTTTCATGGTGACCCTGTTTCATGGGTTGATTTGAAAGGTCTTGAGCTGAATTTTCTAGTGGTGGACTCCATTTATTTAAAATCCCAGTCTGCTGAATCTACAGTTTATTTTCTGTCAAAGAGATTTCTCGCACAAGCAGCAACAGAAACAGGAGTAGCGTTGCCATCCAAGGGCAGCGTTGAGCATCACCAAGGCTGAAAATGGCAGCAGCTGGCGAAACAGCGGCCCAGCCTTTGGAGAGGCTGGAGGGAAATGCCAACTTTATGTTTTGGACGATCCGTACCCGCCTCCTTTTGGAGGAGAGGGGCTTGTGGGAGGTGGTGAGCTGCGACGAGCCGGCTCCTGGTCCATAGGCAAAAGGCATCACCGCAACGCATGTGGTGGCGGGAGGACTCCGCAAAAGGTTGTAGCTGATGTGGGTTCTTCTACAGCTGTACCAGCGGCGTATGAGGAGTAGAAGAAGGACGTGTAGGCCTAAAGGTTGCTTGTCATTACCATCTCCAACCCACATCTTCAGTACGTGATTGACAAGGCTACTGCAAAGGAGGGGTGGGACGCGTTGTGCAAGAAGAATGAGAGCAAAGATCCTGCATTCCTCATACTTTTGGAGGAAAAGATGATGGCGCTGAAAATGCAGGGTGGTGAAGGGATGGAGGCGTACCTGGAGAGGAAAAAGGAGCTGGCGAAACAGTTGAGAGCGGCCGGCAACCCTATGGAAGAGAAGCGCTTCATCCTCTTTTTGCTGAGGGGACTCCTAACCAGCTACGACACTGTACGAGAGACGCTAGAGTGCCAGCCAACTCTTGACCTCGACTTCATTTGCACACACCTGGAGTTGGTGGAATTGCGTTGCAATACAACAAAAGCGCAATGGCGACGGCAATAGTGAAGCAGCTTTTGTGGCCACGAGCTCACGCAACCAGCAGCAACAGCAATAGTCTGGGCAGGTGAAAGGGAGAAAGAGGGACACTACAAAAAGTAGTGTTTCAAGCTCAAAATGACGAGGAGCAGCAGCAACAAAAATCATCGCAGTAGCAACAGCAAAAGCAGCAGCAATAGTAACAGCAGTCACAGCAGCGTCAGCACCAGCAGTAGCAACAAAACCAAGCTGGTGTGCGCCACTTTGGCAACATGAATGTGGCCAAGGAGGTGCACGACCATCTCTTCATGGTAAACTCTGACATGTCGCAGGTGCAGAAGGCGGATCTCGCATGGTACAAAGCTGGTATCCATCCCTCCCTGTCCTATTGCTATGGGTGATGATCGAGTGGTGTATGCTGAGGAGATTGGGATTGTGGATATGTGGTAGGAGACACCACGTGGTATTGAAGTGGGAGTGTTCCATGGCGTACTGTAAATACCTGATGCTGCATTCAACCGACTCTCCGTCTCCTCTCTACAAACACAAAATTGCGCATCATCTTCGATGATGACTATGGCTACATCCTCAACAAGGATACAGGACAGGAGTTGGCCAGGTCGGTGAAGGAGGGCGACATGTACCGCCTACTGGGGGCGACCAAGATCCCACGTGAGCAAAGTCTTGCAACAGTGGTGCAGGCGACAGATGGCGAGATCTGGCATACGCGCTACGGCCACATCGGCATGCACGCTTTGAGGCAGCTTCAAGCAAAGCAGATGGTGCGTGACCTGCCTACCATCTCTAACTTTGAGCAGCAGTTGATCATCGGCTGTTTGGAGGGAAAGCAATACCGCGAGGCGTTCTCTAGAGCAAGGGAGCGTGCGAAGGAGGTGTTAGAGCTGGTCAAAACGGACTTGTGCGGACCGATGCAGACCCAAAGCTAAGAGGCTCTAGGTATTTCCTGACCTTTATTGATGTTTTCAGCCATTACACTGCTGTGTACTTCCTACCTTCCAAGGACCAGTGCTTTGACAGGTTCAAGGATTTCATGGCCATGGTGGAGAACCAGACTGTCAAGAAGATCAAGGCACTGTACAACGATCGCGATAGAGAGTATTTAACCAAGGAATTTCAGGACTACCTTGCAGCAGCTGGCATTTAGACGTAGCGTACCGCGCCGTACTCGCCGTAGCAGAACGGTGTAGCAGAACGTGCAAACCGTACCATTGTGGAGTCGACGCGCTCCATGCTTTACGCGGCTCGGCTGACCTACGACTTCTCGGCTGAAGCGGTGAGCACTACGGTCTACATCAAGAATCGCAGTCCAACTAAGGCACTGGAAGAAATGACGCTATACGAGGCGTAGTTCGGCAAGAAACCGAGCGTGGGTCATCTGCGAGCATTAAGCAACCTGGCGCACATGCATGTGCTCAAGGACAAGCGGCAAAAATGGGATGCAAAGAGTGCGCAGATGCTGATGATTGGTTACGGCGTGACAAGCAAGGCCTATCGCCTCTACGAGAGGGATACAGGCCACGTCATCATCTCCAGGGATGTCGTCTTCAACGAGAGTAATGTCATCAGTACCAACATTGTCTGTGAAGAGGCAGTAGAATGAGCAGCTGACGAGACAGTGGGAGCAGAAATCCTTCCTGACCCAGTCTCTCCCGATCCTTCCTCTACTGTGACAGTGGGAGAATCACTCTATTCTCCCATGTATCATGGAGCAGATACAGCAGTCTCATCGGCAGAAACAGAGGAGGGAGATGTTACACCACCAGCAGCAGCAGTTGTGCCAGCAGCACCGCGCCAGCCGCCCGTTTATACTCCAACACCAGGTCGCATGTACCCTCTTAGGGTCTGTTACAAGCCTGGTGAGCGCGGCCATTTCTGGATGCTGCAGAAACCAGAACAGGTGAACGTCGCAGTTGCAGCAGATTCAGATGAGGCCATGGTTGCACCATATGCAGCAAATTGGACGCAAGCCGTGCAACAAGAAATATAGTCGGAGCTGCACAACGGCACATGGGAGCTGACTGAGCGTCCACCTGAACGTAAGGTGATCAAGTGCAAGTGGGTGTTCAAGAAGAAGCAGGGAGCAGATGGTAACCAAGAAAAGTACAAGGCAAGGGTGGTCGCTAAGGGCTACTTGCAGCAGGAGGGCATCGATTACATAGAAACATTTGCCCCTGTTGCAAAGTTTGCCTCTGTGCGTAAGCTCCTCTCTTATGGAGTAGCTGAGGACTTCGAGGTTCATCATGTGGATGTCAAGACGGCATTTTTGAATGGTGACTTGGAGGAGGAGATCTACATAGAGGAGTCGGAGGGGTTCGTCATGGATGGCAAAGAGCACCTGGTTTGCAAGCTGCAAAAGTCGCTGTACGACCTCAAGCAAGCGTCGCGTACTTGGAACCAGAAGTTGGATGCGGCGTTGCAGTGCATGGGGTTTAAGCATAGTGAGTTTGACTACCGCGTCTATCGCTGGTAGCATGCTAATGAGGTGCTCATCGCCATCGTCTATGTAAATGACATGCTCCTCCTTTCCAACAGCATGCCTGTACTGTAGGAATTTAAGGAAGCCATGCAGGAACGCTTCCAGATGTCAGACCTCGGGGAGGCATCACACTTCCTTGGTATCCAGATCACGCGTGACCGCAAATCACACTCTCTCTCGTTGGAGCACAGCCGCTACATCAAGGATGTTTTCCAGAGTTTGCCATGGGAGAGGAAAAATCCATCAGCACGCCGCTGGAGATGCTGTAGTACCTCGTGAGTTTCAATGGAGAAGCAAATACAACTGAGCGGCAGAAGTACCAGAGCGTCGTGGCCAGCCTCATGTACCTGATGGTGGCAACCCAGCCGGACCTCGCACAGGCTGTTAGCGCTGTGAGCCAGTACATGGCAAACCCCGGACCTGAGCACCAGAGGTAGTGAAGCGGATTTTCTGCTACCTTGCTGGAACCATCAACATTAGCATCACCTACAACGGCAACGACAACAGCATCATCGGCTATACAGATGCAGATAGGGCTTCAAATCATGAGACCTGCAAATCCATCTCTCGACAAGTGTTTCTCATGAATAGAGGTGCCATCAGCTCGTGCAGCAAGCGGCAGGCAGTCGTGGCCACCTCGAGCACTGAAGCTGAGTACGTCTCTCTCTGCTTTGGAGCCAAGGGAGCAGTTTGGCTTCAGCGTCTCATGGCAGAGATGAGTGGGAGTGCAACAGTTCCAGATCCTGTGCGCGTCGACAACCAGAGCGCAATCGCACTCGCCAAGAATCCTGAGCACCATGCACGCACTAAGCAGATTGACATCACATATCACTTCATCAGGTATATGGTGCAAGAGGATGCTATCAAGTTGGAGTTTACTCCAACCAGCAACCAGGTCGCTGATTTCTGTACCAAGCTAGTGACCCGTGAGAAGCAGCAGTTCTACATGAAGGCATGTGGACTCCGCTCACTCTGACTGCGGCAAACTGGGAGATTATTGGAAAAGAGCCAACTAGCTCAGTTTCAGGTCCACAGGAGCAAGTTCTAGGAAAGTACCACATGCCTATCCCAATCGTCAATTCAACTTCTGTTGGAACTTGAGGAGAGAGGGAGCCTTGGAGCAGCGAGCATGTGTGATTGGAAGGGCATCACTTGTGCTGAAGAATGGTTATTCAATCACTCAAAATGATAGAGTACATATAGAGCTAGAGCTTGGGCAAGTCAGCCCTCTCACAAGCCACCCCACTTAGCCATGGAGGCTAAGGCTCACACACTAGAGTCCATAATCTCACACAAGGGAGGAAATCAGCCTAGCAATCAGGCTGACCACTCACACACGACCTAGAGAGCTAGAGAAAGCTCTCATGGCACACTCCTAGTGGTCACATAACCCACAAACCCATGGAGAATCGCCATGTGTCCATGGCTAGCACACAAGGATCTCACCTCACCTAAAAAGTAAGGAGAGGTACCTTTATCCTAGTCAGCACACTCTGACAAGGCAATCCTAAGACCAAGGACCTTTTTGGATGTTTCTCCCATCAGGTCTTGACCCTAGACCTCTTGCCTTTTTCTTTTCTCAGGCTAAGGCATGGAGCCATCACCCATGCCCATCCAGACATCGACGGTCCATGACCCCCGAAACTTCGAAAATTCATATCTTCCAATCCGACCGTTGGATCGGCCTCAAACTTGGACCGTAGACATTTTTCCACCTGGTCTTTCCAATGGTGAAGTTGGATTGGCGATCGGAGCAAGAATTTGGTACTTTCCCGGAACTTGCTCTTGTGGACCTGAAACGGAGCCAGATGGCTCCTTTCCCAACAGTAGAGTCCATAAACTCACACAAGGGAGGAAATCAGCCTAGCAATCAGGCTGACCACTCACACACGACCTAGAGAGCTAGAGAATGCTCTCATGGTACACTCCTAGTGGTCACATAACCCACAAACCCATGGAGAATTGCCATGTGTCCATGGCTAGCACAAAAGGATCTCACCTCACCTAAAAAGTAAGGAGAGGTACCTTTATCCTAGTCAGCACACTCTGACAAGGCAATCCTAAGACCAAGGATATTTCTCCCATCAGGTCTTGACCCTGGACCCCTTGTCTTTTTCTTTTCTCAGGCTAAGGCATGGAGCCATCGCCCATGGTCACCGGGATATCGACGGTCGATGACCTCGAAAACTACGAAAATTCATATCTCCCAATCCGACCGTTGGATCGGCCTCAAACGCGGACTGTATGGATTTTGCCACCTGATCTTTCTGATGGTGAAATCGGATTGAAGATCAGAGCAGGCATCTGGTACTTTCCTGGAACTTGCTCCTGTGGACCTGAAAGTGAGCCGGATGGCTCCTTTCCCAACAATCTCCCACTTTGCTGTAGTCAGAGTGGGCTGAGTCCACATGCCTTCATGCAGAACTGCTGCTTCTCACGGGTCACTGGCTTGGTGCAGAAATGAGCGACTTGCTTGCTGGTTGGAGTAAACTCTAGCTTGATAGCACCCTCCTGCATCATGTTCCTGATGAAATGATGTGCGATGTCAATGTGCTTGGTGCTTGCATGGTGCTCAGGATTCTTGGGGAGTACGATTGTGCTCTGGTTATCGACACGCACAGGAACTAGAACTGCTGGACTCCCACTCATCTCTGCCATGAGACGTTGGAGCCAAACTGCTTCCTTGGCTCCAAAGCTGAGTAGCGTACTCAACTTTTGTACTCGAGGTAGCCACAACCACCTGTCACTTGCTGCACCAGCTCATGACTCCACCATTCATGAGGAACACATGTCCAGAGATGGACTTGCGGTCCTCAGGGCTTAAAGCCCAATCTGCGTCTGTGTAGCCAATGATGCTGTTGTCATTACCGTTGTAGGTGATGCTGATGTTCATGGTTCCAGCAAGGTAGTGGAAGATCCGCTTCACTGCCTTCCGGTGCTTCGGTCCGGGATAAGCCATGTGCTGGCTCACAGCGCTTACAGCCTGTGCGAGGTCCGGCCTGGTTGCCACCATCAGGTACATGAGACTGCCGACGGCGCTCTGGTACTTCTGCCGCTCAGCTGCACTTGCTTCTCCATTGAAGCTCACGAGGTATTACCACGTCTCCAGTGACGTGCCGATGGGTTTTGCCTCTGCCATGCCAAACCGCTACAAAACATCCTTAATGTAGCGGCTGTGCTGCAGCGAGAGAGAGCGTGACTTGCGGTCACGCGTGATCTGGGTACCGAGGAAGTATGATGTCTCCCCGAGATCACACATCTGGAAGCGCTCTTGCATGACTTCCTTGAACTCCTGCAGTGCAGACATGCTGTTGGATAGGAGGAGCATGTCAACCACATAGAGAATGATGATGAGGATCTCATGCTCATGCTGCCAGCGATACACGCTATAGTCACACTCGCTGCGCTCAAATCCCATGCATTGCAACGCTACATCCAACTTCTGGTTCCAAGTACACGACGCTTGCTTCAGGCCGTACAGCGACTTCTGCAGCGTGTAGACCAGGTGCTCCTGGCCATCCATGATGAACCCCTCTGGCTACTCCATGTAGATCTCCTCCTCCAAGTCACCATTCAAGAATGCCGTCTTGACATCCATGTGGTGAACCTCAAAGTCCTCAGCTGCTGCATAAGAGAGGAGCGTGCGCACAGAGGCAAACTTTGCAACAGGGGTAAACGTTTCTGTGTAGTCGATGTCCTCCTGCTCCGAGTAGCCCTTGGCGACCAGCCTTGCCTTGTACTTTTCTAGGTTACCATCTGCTCCCCGCTTCTTCTTNCCATCCATGATGAACCCCTCTGGCTACTCCATGTAGATCTCCTCCTCCAAGTCACCATTCAAGAATGCCGTCTTGACATCCATGTGGTGAACCTCAAAGTCCTCAGCTGCTGCATAAGAGAGGAGCGTGCGCACAGAGGCAAACTTTGCAACAGGGGTAAACGTTTCTGTGTAGTCGATGTCCTCCTGCTCCGAGTAGCCCTTGGCGACCAGCCTTGCCTTGTACTTTTCTAGGTTACCATCTGCTCCCCGCTTCTTCTTGAACATCCACTTGCACTTGATCACCTTACGTCCTGGTGGACGCTCAGCCAGCTCCCACGTGGCGTTCTCCAGCTGCGACTGTATTTCCTGCTCCACGGCTTGCACCCAATGTGCTGCATCCGGTGCAGCCATGGCCTCCTTGTATGACGTTGCCTCATCTGAATCTCCTGCAATTGCGACGTTCATGTGTTTTGGTTTCTGCAGCATCCAGAAATGGCCGCGCTCACCAGGCCTGTAACGCACCCTAAGAGGGTACCTGTGACGTCGTACTGGGGCGTTAGCGGGCGGCTATCACTGTGCTGCTGGCACAACTACTGCTGTTGGTGGTGCTACATCTCCCTCCTCTACTTCTGCCGATGTGGCTGCTATATCTGCAATATCAGACATGGGATAGTAGAGTGATTCTCCCACTGTCACAGTAGAGGAAGGATCGGGAGAAACTGGGTCCGGAAGAATTTCTGCTCCCACTGTCTCGTCAGCTGCTGGTTCTGCTGCCTCTTCACACACGAAATTGGTGCCGATGACGTTGCTCTCGTTGAAGACGACATCCCTGGAGATGATGACGTGGCCTGTATCCCTCTCGTAGAGGCGATACGCCTTGCTTGCCACGTTGTAGCCAATCATCAGCATCTGTGCACTCTTCGCATCCCACTTTTGCCGCTTCTCCTTTGGCACATGCATGTGCGCTAAGCTGCCAAACGCGCGAAGATGACCTACGCTTGGCTTCTTGCCGAACCACGCCTCGTATGGCGTCATCTGCTCTAGTGCCTTAGTTGGACTGCGGTTCTTGATGTAGACCGAAGTGCTCACGGCATCAGCCGAGAAGTCGTAGGTCAGCCGAGCCGTGTGCAGCATGGAGCGCGCTGACTCCACAATGGTACGGTTGGCGCGTTCTGCTACACCGTTCTGCTGCGGCGAGTATGGTGCGGTACGCTACGCCTTGATGCCAGCTGCTGCAAGGTAGTCCTGGAATTCCTTGCTCAGGTACTCTCCACCGCGGTCGCTACGCAACGCCTTGATCTTCTTGCCAGATTGGTTCTCCACCATGGCCTTGAACTCCTTGAACCTGTCAAAGCACTGGTCCTTGGAGGAAAGGAAGTACACAGCAGTGTAACGGCTGAAATCATCAATGAAGGTGAGAAAATACCTAGAGCCTCCAAAGCTCTGGGTCTGCATCGGTCCGCACAAGTCCGTGTGGACCAGCTCCAACACCTCTTTTGCACGCTCCCCTGCTCCAGAGAACGCCTCGCGGTGTTGCTTCCCCTCCAAACATCCGATGCATAACTGCTGCTCAAAGTTAGAGATGGTAGGCAGGTCACGCACCATCTGCTTTGCTTGAAGCTGCTGCAAGGCGCGCATGCCGATGTGGCCGTAGCGCGCATGCCAGATCTCACCATCTGTCGCCTGCACCACTGCTGCAAGACTTTGCTCACGCGGGATCTTGGTCGCCCCCAGCAGGCGGTACATGTCGCCCTCCTTCACCGACTTGGCCAACTCCTCTCCTGTTTCCTTGTTGAGGATGTAGCCATAGTCATCATCGAAGACAACGCGCAGTCCTGTGTTGGTGAGAGAGGACACTGAGAGAAGGTTGAACGCAGCATCAGGCACATACAGCACGCCATGGAAAACTCCCACTTCAATGCCACGCGGGGTCTCCAACCACATCTCCACAATCCCAATCCCCTCA
>SZWC01008207.1:16767-42870 GCA_023375785.1 Penium margaritaceum
CTCACCAGCAGCATCATAAAGCATGCATCGCTGCTTCTGCGTCACAGTGGACATGTTGGCTTGTTTGTCCAACTGTCCACCAGATAAGAGATTGACTTTCAAACGAGGAACATACAGCACGCCAGTCAACCATAGCACACCCCCCGGCGCTTGCAACGCAACTGTGCCCACGCCCTCAACATGCAAGATCTCCCCTGATCCAGTTCTCACACCATCCACACCAAGCGCTGCGTGCAGTGTAACAAACAGCTGACGATGCGGGGACATATGATGTGACGCAGCAGTGTCAAACAACCACTCATGCATGGGTAGGGCATGGCCCGTAGTGACATGGGTGTGACCTAGCCGCTGACCTGAGTGTTGTGATGCAACGTGTGGTAGAGCCATGGTGTCTGTCTCAGGGAGCTGAGGCTCCAGCGGGGCTGTCCAGCTGAGCCCAGGTGGTGGAGCAGTTGGCTGCTGGGCCTGAGCCGTCTCGGTGTACACGCGCATAGCCCATTCAGGTACGGGCACGGGAGTGTTCGAGAAGGGCGGGACGTAGTATGGAGCCTGGTAGGTTGGTGGTGGAGGTGCTGAGGGCGAGGGCAATGTCTGCTGCATCTGTGCCCAAAACGTTGCCGCACCAAAAGGCACCACAGGTGGTGCTGGGGCACCTGGTCCCGTGCTCTGCAACCCATTCCAACCGGCAATAAAATGATGTGACTGCTGCTGCTGGGGCCACTGGCGCTGCTGCTGCTGCTGCTGGGGCCACTGGCGTTGCTGTTGCTGCTGCTGCGGCTGCTGCCACTGACGCTGCTGCAGCTGCTGCCTGTCCATCATTTGGCGCTGCAGTGCGGGACAGCGATGCCAAAAATGCCCGGTCTGATTGCAAAAACTGCATCTTTGATCTCCGCGTCCACGCCCTCTGCCCCTACCACCGCTCCCAGCGTTGCTCCTCCCTCCTGTACTATTGGTCCCGGTCTGGGTGTGTGTGAAGTGGATGGAGGGTTCTGGGCCAGCTGAGGTGCCTTGGTGCACATAGGCTGTCGGAGCACCTACGGTGTCACGGGCTTCTCCTTTGAGAATATCTTCGTAGTTGTGGAGTTGAGCAAAGATGACGGACAGGTCGATGCCCTCAATCTCTGCCATGGGGTGACGGCGGAAGACGTCCCGACGGAAGTCTCTGTACTGCTCGCCCAGGTGTAGAAGCACCACATCCAGCCACTCAAGGATGGAGCATGCCGCGCCAAGTCCAAGTAGTCGTCGACGGATGTCCATAGCCTCATCCCAGTAATCTGCTACCGGTGCTCCAGGTTTGGGGAAGAGATTGCGTAGCTTGTCTCGCAGGGTCACGACTAGCGTCATGCCTTGTTCTTCCTGGTGGGTCGTGAGATGCCTCCAGGCATCATGTGGCCAAGGGTCTCCCGTGCGAGAGTCGGTCGGGTCTGCTCCCTTTCCCCCAAAACGGTACTCGCGCAGGGCGTATGACTGCGAATCAGGGCGCAGTGCATTGAACGCGCGAAGGAGTACTTGCGCATCAGCAGTGTCTGGAGCCGGTTGGAGATAGTAGCTCTCCAGGCCATGCTCAGCGGACCAGTCCAGGAACAGGTCCTTCCAGGCTAGGAAGTCCCTGGTGCCCAACTGTGGCGGTGATAGGTCCTTGGATCCCAAACCCAGTTGTGCGACGGCGGCGGCCGTGAGGGTCNAAACGGTACTCGCGTAGGGCGTATGACTGCGAATCAGGGAGCGCGCGACGCAGTGCATTGAACGCGCGAAGGAGTACTTGCGCATCAGCAGTGTCTGGAGCCGGTTGGAGATAGTAGCTCTCCAGGCCATGCTCAGCGGACCAGTCCAGGAACAGGTCCTTCCAGGCTAGGAAGTCCCTGGTGCCCAACTGTGGCGGTGATAGGTCCTTGGATCCCAAACCCAGTTGTGCGACGGCCGCGGCCGTGAGGGTCACGGCCGATGGATCACCGTCTTGGGCACCATCGGCCCTCCCACCTGCTACGCTACCCCCGGCGTTGGACATTCTCACTGCCGGGGAGGCCGGACGTGACTAGAGCCTGCTCCTGCCGTTCAAGAAAATTTCGGCAGCAATCCGCCGGGCCCACTTTGGGCCAAGTTTTTGGATGAGAGCCTTACGCTCTGGGAAACCGCCTTAGGACCTATTGGGGAACCTGCATCCAGCCCCCAGACCCTTCCCAGCCCGTTCCCACCCCACCTGCTCGGTCCCCCACTGTTAGGGGAGTCCTTGGGGTGCCTAGGGGGTCGGCTCCGCCGCCCCGTGACCACCACACGGACAGTGGGTGGCTCCGCCTCCTCAGCGCCTGTGGCGCGGCTTGCGCAGTCCCCTCTGGGCGTGTTCGACGCCCCTACACTGACCGCGGGGTTGCCTGCGGCGCCGACAGCACGTGGGCGGCCACGTACCCTAATCTGGCCGCCCCTCATTTTGCTTGCTACCCCTCTCTCTAGTCTGTTTGAGGCCATTGAGCCTGCTCTGATACCATGAGAGAACTCCTACGACCAGATTGCACTTCGTTTCATGGAAAATGGTAGACTGTGGAGGGAGTTAGGGTCAAAACAAGGTCCGGAGCCATGAAAAAAAGTACAAGTGTCCGAGTAAGAGAGGACTACTCTCTTACGGGTGAGGATCGCTAGTCGATCCTCACCCATCGGCCGGCGAGCGAAGCTCGCCGGCGAACTGCAAGGTGCGAGGACAAAAACCACGCACGCCCCTCGAACGTGGGTTTCCGAACTCGGATAACCCCTGGGCATGTGAACAAACATCCTACGAAGCAAACCTACAATTTTCCTAACCAGTTTCAAGAGTGTGGACTAATCTAGGTGCCACAATCATATAGCGGCATTGCTGCCAAGCTAAATTCCTACATGTGAATATCCAAGGCAGAGGGACTATAGGCTAAACTGCCAGGGTGGAGGCGAGCACACAAGAGAACGAATCCCAGGGCAACAAGCTGATCCGCCAGGATGCCGTCTGCTCACGATGTGTCGCCCCCACTTCCTGGACAAGCGTGCCCTGCGCACTCACGACCACAAGAGAAAGTATATACAAGAGAATTAACAACGTATCACATGACGGCCTCTCTTGAGGCCTTCAGTATGCTCGGTCTTGTCGGCGATGTCTCCGGCATCCGGACGGGTTCCGGACAGGTGTTGCCTGTCCGTGGTGTTGGCGTCATTCGTTTCTGTGGTCCGGCCGGTGATGTCTTCCTGACCGATGCTCTCTTCGTCCCTGGTCTCGAGCTCAGCCTCCTGTCCGTGACTGCCCTTGACCGCATGAGCATGGACGTTGTGCATTCGCGTGGTGTCGGCACTGTGTCGTTGTGTCCGTCTGGTCTTGTCGTACTGCACGCCACCGCCCGTGACAACTTGTGGCACGTTCCTCGCCTCTCCTCTTCCCCTCCCGTCTCCTCCCCGTCGGCGGCCACAGGTTATGTGTTTGTCACCAGCACGCTTTCAACTCAGCACACCCGCCTCTTGCACCGCCGCCTTTGCCACGTCCACTCTGTCACCGTAGAAAGCATGCTCCGCACCCAGCCGGCCAAGGGCCTTGACCCGGAGACTTTCCCTCTCCCGTGCCCCACTGAGTGCATTGACTGCACTCAGGGGAAGATGCACCGGTCCACGTACCCCCTCTCTTCCTCCCGTGCGACCGCCCCTCTTGACCTTGTCCACTCGGACGTCATGGGTCCTCTCCCCACCGAGTCCGTCGGTGAGCATGGCCGCTATGTCCTCACTCTTACGGACGATTGTTCTCGCTACCGTTGGATCTTCTGCCTTCGGCAGAAGAGCGATGTCGCCCAAACCATTTAGGACTGGCTTGTCCTCGCGAAGCGCGAGTGTGGCCGCCCTCTTCGCCACTTTCACTCCGATCGCGGTGGCGAGTACCTGGGTGAGGCCACGACCTTTCTCGCCTCCCACGGGATCCACCATGAGACGTCTGCATCCTACACACCCGCCCACAACGGCGTCTCCGAGCGGTGGAACTGTACCATGGCCGACACCGTTCGCACCATGCGAGGCGAGTCTAGTCTCTCCGATGGCTTGTATTTCGAAGCCATGGCCTACATGACCTGGGTCTGGAACCGGATTCCCCACGGTCCCCTTCCCCACCAGTCCACGCCCCACCAGGACTGGTGCGGTCGGCGCGCTGACCTCCGTCCGGCTCACGTCTCGGGCTGCGTGGCCGTTGTGTGGCTGCCCGCCCCACAGCAGGCAAGCTCGCCCCCCACAGACGCCCCTCCACCTTCCTCAGTGTGTCTCGTCAGTCCAAGGCCTGGCACTTCTGGGACCCATCCCGACACTGCATCGTCGAGTCCCGCAATGCCCTCTTCTTTGAGGACCTGTTTCCCCGCGACCTCATCCGCTTTGGCTCGTCCGTGTCCATCCCGTCGCGTGGGGGAGTGGTGAGTCCGTCCTCCGTCCAGTCGCTTCAGGATGACACATCACTCCGTCCCTCTGAGCCGATAGCCCCTATCGCGTCTGCTGCCCCCCCCGGGCCAACAGTCCCAGCCGCGATCGCTGGCCCCTCTGAGCCTCCTCCCGCTGCCCCGGTCGCGTCCGCTAGCCCCTCTGAGCCAGCAGCACCTCTCGTGTCCACTGGCCCCTCCGGGCCGGCAGCCCCAGTTGCTTCCGATGGCCCCTCCAGGCCGACAGCCCTCGTCACGTCTACTGGCCCCTCCGGACCAGCTGCCCCAGTCGCGTCCGCTGGCCCCTCCGAGCCAGCAACACGTGTCGTATCCGCTGGCCCCTCTGGGCCAGTAACCCCAGTCGCCTCCGATGGCCCCTCCAAGCCGACAGCCCCAGTCGCGTCTGCAAGCTCCTCTGGGCCCGCACCTCCTGTCACGTCCGCTGGACCCTCCGGGCCAGCAGCGCTTGTCGCGTCTACTTGCTCCTCCGGGCCAACTGGCCCCTCCGGGCCAGCAGTGCCTGTCGCGTCTGCTGGCTCCTCCGGACCAGTAGCCCCGTCCGCCTCCGTCGGCCCGTCGGACTCAGCACCATCCTCTGCCCGACCGCGCTACACACGCGGCCCAGGCGGTAGCCTCCGACCTCGGCCGACAGCGAGCGCACAAACCGTCGCTCCGCGTCCCGTGGCGCCTCGACCCTTGTGGCTCCACGTGTCTCCTCCACTCCCACGGTCGTGAGTGGAGACCCTAGCACAAAGGCTCTCAGCCTGACCACTTCCGCCCTCATTGCAGATCTTCACCCGGGTTCTGCATTTGGCTACGCCATGCTTCATCACAAACATTGGCATGCTTTTGTGGCTGTACTTGCCCGTATCCCACCTGGGGCTCGTGATGTACACGCCCTCTCAGTCCGGTCCACAGCGCACCCAGAGGACCCTTCCACCCTACGCAAGGCTCGAGCCTCCCCTGAGGCCGCACATTGGGATGCTGCCTGCGCCGAGGAGCTCGCTGCTATCCGACAGCACCACGTGTATGACCTCGTCGACCTCCCTCCAGGACAGAAGGCCATTGGTGCCAAGTGGGTCTTTCGGCGTAAGTGGAAGCCTGACGGATCCTTGGACAAGTACAAGGCCCGCCTCACAGCAAAGGGGTTTGCTCAGGTCCCTAGGGTCGATTACGACCAGATCTTCGGCCCAGTTGGTCGGTTCTCCACTAGCCGGGCGCTCTTCAGCCTGGTTGCCTAGCACGGGTGGGAGCTGCATCAGATGGACGTGAGCAACGCGTTCCTCCATGGCTCACTGGAGGGCGAGGAGCTCTACATGACGCAGCCCCCAGGCTTCGACGACGGCACTGGGAGAGTGTGGCGGCTGCGGAAGGCCCTCTATGGCCTGAAGCAGTCGCCTTGGTGCTAAAACCAGGAGATCAGCAGCACGCTTCTCCGTGGCGGCCTCCAGCGCAGCACCGCTGACCGCGCACTGTTCGTCAGCCCGCGAGGTCGGACCTTTCGACGCGGTTCTGGTCTATGTCGACGATCTCCTCATTGCGTTGCCAGACGCGGCTGCCATCCAGCGTGTCAAGGACTTGCTGCACGCCGCCTACCAGATGAAGGATCTCGGGTCTGCCTGAGTCTTCCTGGGCATGGAGATCGAGCATGATCGCTCCCAGGGTATCCTGCACGTCCACCAGGCTGCCTATGTGCAGACCATGTCCACTCGCTTCGCCGAGGACCTACCCCTCGTGCCTAGCGCATCTTCACCCATGTCAACCGATGGCCAGGTGAAGCTGAAGAGTCATGACCCAGCTGTTGTGGGGGAGCCAGTTGATGTGACCATGTATCTGCGGGTCATCGGGTCATTGATGTTCCTGGCGACGACGACGCGCCCAGACATCGCGTTCGCCGTCAACCTCCTGGCCCACTTCTCTCAGGAGCTGCGTCATCTCCACTTCGAGGCTGCGATCCGAGAGCTGCGCTATGTCGTCTCGACCCCTCGATGAGGTCTCATGTTCCGCCGTCAGCCGTCCGTCGTCGCAGTGGGCTACACCGACAGTGACTGGGCCGGCAGTCCAAACAATAAGAGTCGCACGGGTTGTATCTTTCTGGTCGGCGGCACGGCTGTGTCCTGGCGCAGTGGCAAGCAGGGGTGCAATGCAGCAGCACAACTCAGGCTGAGTACGTGGCCCTTGGCTCAAGCGCGTGTGAGAGTGTGTGGTTGCGTCGTCTATTGTCCGAGTTGCGTCAGTCTGTCACATCCATCACCTTGCACTGTGATAATGAGAGTGCCATGGTCATCGCCGACAATGACGGTGTGCATCCCACACGCACAAAGCACATCAAAGTTGAGTATCACTATGTGCGTTCGTTGTTGCATGACGGCAGCATCAACATCGTATGGGTTGAGACAGCACGACAGCTGGCTGACTTCCTGACCAAGGCACTGAAGCGGGACTCGTTCAAGAAGGCTGTGAGTTCAGTCCGCGTGCGTCCGTGGATTGCCCTCTTTGTCTCTGCCTGCGTCTCTGCGTACCTTGGGGAAGTCTGGATGTTGACCGTTTCTCTGCCCGCCCATGTGCACTACGCCTGTGAGTCATGGGGGAGTGTTGGTTTTTGCACATCCCTCATTGTGCTCTGTTGTGTCCTTCCGGCTTGTGTACATCGGCGTGTAGATGACTGACAGCGAGACTCGACGCTGATGGAGCGTCATCCGGTGGAGCCGACGCACGCTGAGGTCTACTCGCAGTTCGCTGGAGCCTCCTCTCTCCGGCGACGTGCTCAGCTCCATCGGCAGGCCTCCTCGGCGGTCGTGCTGCCGGCAGTCACTGCCACCGCAATTGCTGTCTGCATGCGTCGAGCGCGTCCCGTCACGTCTGCACCGTCATGCTCTGCCTAGGGTCCTTTTTNCCGGCTTGTGTACATCGGCGTGTAGATGACTGACAGCGAGACTCGACGCTGATGGAGCGTCATCCGGTGGAGCCGACGCACGCTGAGGTCTACTCGCAGTTCGCTGGAGCCTCCTCTCTCCGGCGACGTGCTCAGCTCCATCGGCAGGCCTCCTCGGCGGTCGTGCTGCCGGCAGTCACTGCCACCGCAATTGCTGTCTGCATGCGTCGAGCGCGTCCCGTCACGTCTGCACCGTCATGCTCTGCCTAGGGTCCTTTTTGCATGCTGTATGGCATTGTTCGGTATCATGGACCAATGTAGGCACTGCCTGGGTTCGGGCAGCCATAACTCTTTGCTACTATTTTTCTATCGGATTCTGACCGCACGACTGCGTTTGCAGCGTCGGTATTATGGTCTGGTCCAGTTTTCATGCAAAACGGACGACGCCCGGGTTTTGGGCTGTCGGGCGTCTGGGAGGGCTCACCGAGAAAACCCTGCCAGCCAGAAAACAGGTCCACAGCTATTTTCTGATTGGCTGGTTAGCTGAGTAACAACTTCCACACTAGTGGGGAGGACCTAGAACTTGGAGTGTCTCCCATTGTTGCTCATTCTTCATTCCTAACCAGTTACTTTCAGTTTTCAGCTGCTTTCTGGCGCTAACTCTGGCGCGCGCGTTTCTGAGTAACAGACCCAGAGCTTCCAGACTTAGACTCTAGAGCAGCAGACTGAGGGGGCAGCTGACTTAAGCAACAAGCGTGGAAGCCCGCACGCTGCATCAACAACGCTGCTGCCCCAACCTGCTGCCTAGGTTTTCCTTATGCTACTAGGCTGCACAGCTTCCTCAGCAGCAGCTTCCCAAAAATCACTTTCTATGCATCTGTCAAAGTCACACCTCGACCATGCATTGGTGACTATATGTGGGTTATCCTTCAGTGTCATCCGCAACTCAAGGATCAAAGTGATACCCAAGTTCCTTGTTTTTGATATTTCCATCTTCATCTTGAAGCTACCTCCATTGTTCAGCAACTCACTTGCGTGCCATGTCAAGTATGATGGAGAGATGCTAGCCATCAGGGGAGTTGAAGGCCAACATCTACATGTTGTGCTTTTGAAGTGCATCCCGCTGGAATGAACAGCAAGCGGATGAAAGCAAACCTGGCTGTGAGAAATTCACGAAACTCATGCATAGTGTGCGGTCACCAAGAATCAAGCAGGAGCACAAACTTCAGGTTTCTTATCTCAAGGCCTTTCAGCGCATGTGTGTGATGGTACCATGGATGCACAACATAACTGACCCACTCTTTAGTAGTGAGAGCATTTGCTCACTGGTTGGGTATCGGTGTGAGCCAGAAACGGTGTTGTTCCTTCGCCATGGCTACATCACATTTGTCAAGCTAATAAAACTGTGATTTTCTTGCATAAACGATCTGCATTGCAAGTATTAATGTCCCCATCGTTGAGGCCACCACTGCCGTTATACCACGATTATCATCCATGGCCGTGATGGCCACCTCCTTAAAGCCTGTTGGCATGTACATCCAGTAGCCAGTGGAATCCAGGTTGACACCTGTATGATCTGCATTCACAATAAAGTCTGGTGACACGGAGAACATGTGCATAATGGTTGCTGCGCTCTTGTGCATAATGAGCAACTTTGTCTCCCTCTCAGCCGGTATTTTTTGTAGGATTGTAGTACCGCAGTGGTACTTCCAGCCCAACCGCTAGCCAATGAACATTCATACCCACGAACGAGAGAACTTCATGGTGCCTCCTTGTGCGGTAGCTTGTCTAGGTGGTGCATTTCTGTCAAGGCATTGAAGACGGCCCATATGTGTCCAGAGTCTAGGAAAATACCTTTTTTGTGCAGTTCAGGAATGGGTGCAACTTGGGACGCAGGTCTGTCATGTCGGGCATGTACCAAGCCCGCACCGTTGTCGGGTTCAGCTCGTCATCGAGACATCTGCTGCCGGGCTTGCAGTATGATTTGTGTAGGGCCTTCATGCTGCCGTATGGAGTGCCAGGAGCAAGGGCTACGCCATGGATTTGCGGCAGGTGGACATCCCCTATCTAGTTGATGTAGGGGTCTCTTGCACGATGCTTGGTACGGCTTGGTTCATTGACGACAGGAGGTGTGGCGTTATTAGCACCATCTGCTGATGTAGCAGATGGGGTTGGAGCTTGAATCCAGGAGTTGGTAGTGGTGAGCGCGGAAGCTGGCTGGTCTGTTGCATCAAGTTGAACACGTGGGATGGAGGGTTCCACTGCCTTCCTGGGTGGACGGCCAACCTTGCACTTGGGCGGGAGCTTAGGGGGAACAGGATGACGAGCCCTGTGGGCATCAAAGGAAGCCTTCACTACTGCCTGTGCCTCGTCCTTTCTCAAGCGCTTGAGGCCATAATCAAGAAAATTGCACTGTGGGCCAGTTGTTGAGGGTGGTCTGTCTGAAGACACGGAAAAAAAAGTGCAAGTGGTGGCCATGGTGTGAAAGTGCTGGTCATCGCACTTGTAGACCCGCCTATCCTTAAAGTCATGATGGACAAGAACCCTACGGCCCATGCCATTACCTCCGCGGCCTTTCGTCCCCTTTCTACTGCCCCTTGTCCGGCCTCACATAATGAGGACATTAAACTTCAACTACAGGGAAGAGACGGTTCATTGATGGTGGAGGAGCCCATCGAACGGAAATCCAACCCATGGTGGGCCGTTTGACGTCATGTCGATGACAGGACGTAGGAAATGATATCCATGGATGTTTGTTGGACGTCCTATCAATGACAGAATATTGGACGTACGGGAGGAAGTCAAGTGTCTTGCCGGTGACTGGGCATCGGGTGTCCTGTCGACGGTGGAGTTTTGATCGTCTATCCGATAAAGAGCCGTTGGACATCCTGAAATTGGCAGGACATTCGGCAGCTGCTTTAGGCTTCAAAGTTTTAGAACTTAAACTTCAAGCTCCAAGCTCGCTGAGGGTTTTGCACTTTGCAGATTCTACTTGGACCTGGTGTTCACCTTTTGTGGCAAGGATAAAATTTGGCAGATTTTTAACAAAACACCAAAATAATGCTTGAGTTGAAATATCCAGCTAATGATACAAGTACTACATTCATTCAAAGAAAAGAGGCAAATGTTAAACGCACCGTGGTAGTCCACGGGACACGATCATGTGTATACATGAAAATAATGAGTAGGATACAGGCAAGTCATGTGAATCCCCTACTCCCGCCTTTATTCGACGACAAAATTAATTATAAGTCCTTCGACCTTGGTTCATAAATGTGTTCCAGGTTTCTAGCCAGTGTGTAGAAATTTCTTTTGTGCATTTTGGATTTTCCTGGTTTGCAAATCTTTTAAAAAAAAGACAACGGGACTGCGAGTGCCATTTTCCTGTTGCGCCGTGTGAAGTTCAAGCACCAAAAAGGTTCTCGCACAGATCGCTTCACAATCGCCATGGACAAAAGGAGGGCAGGAGGGAAGAGTGGAGGGAGGAGTAGAGCCGCCGATACCCTCACATTGGACAGGAGGGAAGGGGGGAGGGGGGAGGGGAGACAGTTGCATGGAAACCACTTTTTGAGAACTTGCAAAACACCAAGGGAAAGTCACTATCTACAGATGCTCATCATTGTTAGGCAACATCCTGACAGAAAGAAACTGGCCACGTGCCACACTTTGTTGCAAAGCCATGAACTGAAGCTCCTGAGTGAAATCTTCCTCGTAGCCGCATCTCTTCCATGTCCCTGTCATGGTCCAGGAAAACGAGTGGCGGTGGGGAGACAGCAAACAAGAAGCGTTCACCGCTTTGCAGGACACTCGGACCTTGGCGCCAACCCTACCATTAGCCGATCCAACGGTCGACTACGTCATGGCTATGGACGCCTCGGGTTGAGCCATCAGCACAATCCTCCTAAAAGACCATGGGAACGGAGAGCAACCGTTTGCATACATGTCGAGAAAATTGTGCGGACCGATACTCAACTACGCCGTACATGAGAGGAGATGCTGGCAGTTGTACATCCATTTAAGGCATGGCGGTGCTACCTGGAATGTCATCGATGCATTGTACGCACTAACCACCATGCCCAGAAACATTTGAATATGCAGCCAAACCTTTGTTGACGTCAAACCCGATGGATGGAGTTCCTTTAATCTAGGTTCGACTATGATATCGAGTACCGAGGAGGAAAAACTAACCCGACGGATGCGCTCAGCTGCCGACCAGATATGATGCCAGAGGCACTAAGGCTACAACTGTAACGAGACCCGTATCTCAAGGAGTTGTTCACACGAGGCTACGATGAGCATGGCGGATACGAAAAGGCAAGATTCTGGTAAGACGCACCCTATTGGCGGCAAAAATTCACTCGCCAAGAATTCGTTCCCCTGAACGATGAACTCCGCCGCATGCTGCTCGAAGAATACCACAACACAGGTCCAGGTGGACATTTTGAAGAAGACAAGACGTTGAAGAAACTGGAGAAACACTACTTGTAGAACAAGATGCACACCGACGTGGCCAAATTTTACAAATCTTGCGACACGTCTCAGTGAAAAATTCCGGCGCACACGACCAGGACTTCTGCAACCGCTCTCCATTCCAATGGAACTGTGGAACTAAAACTCTAGGGACTTCGTCACAACACTACCATTCACATCCGAGGATATGAAGCAATCCTCGTGGTTGTCAACAGGTTTTCTAAAATTTCTTATTTTGCTCAGACGCAGACCACCGTCACCACCAAGGGAAGAGCGCGATTGTTTTTAAATCACATCGTGTGACTACACAATGTGTTGAATGTTGGATTTTTACACGACCACAGCAAAGGCTTGGTTGGCCTTCCTATCGTTCCAGGACCTTTGGTGTGCCAAGTAATGCTTGTAAAACTGCTGAGAAGTGAATGCAAAAGCTCTGATTGTATTACAAGAATACAATGTATAGCAATACTATGTACAAGATCAGCAACAGCCTATGAACACCTCAGAACAAGAAACCTAACAAAGCCTGGGCAATACTAGGCGCAACGTCTTGCTAGGCATCCAGCCTTTCAACAACATTCTCGGCGTGTGGACCATCATCTAGGTTGATAGGCCTCCAAGGTGTCATGAAACCTCCTCTCCACGCTAGAAAAACTCTGCTAGAGTTGTGTGTCGTCACAGGGAACCTTCAGGAAACTCCAACAGCACCGAGGTCTAAGTCTTGTACAGAGACCAAGTGGCTCACAAACGTACAGAATAGTTGATGTTGACACAATGGAGTTGGAGGGACTGGAATTGCTTAGTGGAGCCACAAATGGTGCTCCCATTTATACTACTACTGTCGCTGGTTGCGGTCCTGGCGATCGAGGCTACTCCACTCAAAGTGGCGGTCCCGGCAGTCCCAAACTTTGATGTAGTAATTTTTTTCTATCATTGGAAGAGACAATGATGATGTAGTAAATCCTCCACGAGGTCGTATGTGAGTTAGGCGACTGTGTTGATGCCTCTACAGTTGCTCATGCAAACCTCGCAGGCTTCGTACTCTTCAAGAGTATCGCGTACGAGGTAGTTGCCAAGTTGTCAAACCTTGGACATCACTCCAGTGAGCTGGCCGAGGTAGTCCCACCTTTCTTGGACACACACACTTACCGCATTTGTACACCTCCATGAATTGAACATACCCTTGAGGACAAAGAAAACCAGGAGTATTCTATCCTGTACAGTGGAAAGTTCCTTCAGAGAATTTTCCCGAGAAGTCACAGAAAAATCAAGAACTTCTTGTAGAATGCTCTGAATTACAATGTGTCTGCACCATGCAAAAGCATAAATCTAGCGCAGTTATTGCCTCATTCTAACACTCCCCCTCGATAAGTGCATTGGTGAAGGTGGAAGAACTCGGCCACACTTGACTCTGCTCAGTGGCATAGAAATCCATAATTTCTTGAGTCATCACTGAGATTTGGTGGCGGCAATAAAATTTTCTCCTGCTTCTGAAGTCAAGAGGTGTGCTCCCTCTCAATTTCGTGTCCTCGGGTATGAAGGAGAAGTTTATTTGGATCCAAAACTTACTTCTTGGCTCTCATTTCTAAGAGAGTTCTTTTTGGAAGCTTAGTTTACCTCCCAACATTTTCCATAGTCGCATCGTTCTTTTCGGCAATGCCCTGCTGCACCTCAGGGGTCATGCCCTCGGTTAAGAATTCTAATGATGGCATCTCTTATTGTTGGAGACTTCGATGAGCTGTCCAGTAGCTATTTACGAGGAGTTGACGGCAGAAAAAAACATTTTTTGGACCTCCAGTCTCGCTCCCTGCTCTCCGGTGCACTAGAAGAGGACTCCAGATGTTGTTTGTGGAGCATTTGTGGTGTTGGAGCCATTCGTCGTTTGGCCCTAAACGTTCTGCCGCATCCCCACAAACCCACTTTTGTCTCCAAAGCTTGAAACTTTCCGGTTCCGCACCCTGATGCACTTCTCACTCGCAAGACTTCATGTCAAGAATCCTCGAGCTTCGACTCGTCAACGACGAGGCTACTTTCTGCTTCGTCGGGCGTCTGTCGTTCGCCGTTTAGGTTTTCGCCGGTGATGGGTCGTCGTCTTGTAGCCTCGCAGATTTGACGCTTTCATCCAGTGGTGTGAGCTGCTGCATCATTGCGAGATGAACTGCGAACTTTGCAACTTGGAGTTAGGTGTAGCGGAGTGCCGCTGGTGATCGTGAGCGAGATCCTCATGCGGAAACCGGCGCTCGCAAAAGAAAGCGCCATTCTCTCGGCCGCCACTCCGCCGGAGCATGCCGTTCCAAACTTGGAACTCGGCTTTGGCTTATGCTCGCCCTCCTCCATGCGATCGGCAACGAGCGGCTGACGTCGGCATGAGATGTCAGACATCCACTCGGAACGCGAGTGGTCAGAATAGTGTCGTAAACTATTCTTTGACAAAAGTCTTTGCTCCACCACTTGTGAAAAAAATCTGCGGGTGCTACAGAAGGCTGATGTCCTGGGTGTTGGAGAAACTCTTGCTTCTCACCGCCGTGCCACTCCTCTTGCAGGTGCACGTGATTTTTCTCTGACACCACCGCCATGCTAAGAATTGACAACGGTGTGGAGAGGGAAGTGGCGATGTTGATGATCTTGTCGTGGGCAGTCCCCCCCTCATAGTCAAAGTAGGAATTGTCATTCCCACTGCCGAGAAAATTTCCATGTTCAGAGGAATCACTCTGAGTAATGGAATTATACTTTGAAGCCAAGAGAATCATTTCAGGCACTCTTGAAATAGCCCTCGTGCTCCCCCTCTCTGTTGCACGACCCGAAGTCACCTCGTTGTGTACCAGAAAACAGATTACACCAATGGCAAGCTTGCCATTGACCACAGGTGCTTTTTTAGATTCGTCGTGCTCCTTGGTAGAAACCAGAGGCACCGTGCAAAAAGTGAATCCGTTCTGATGGATGTTGTGACAATGTTGCGTGTGTCCCCGGAAGTCATGCACTCCCTTTTGATTTGCAATAGCAAAGGAAGAGCCGGGTTTCTTTCCAGCCATTGGGCTCAGGTTGAGCCTTGTCATGTTGTTGGAGCAAAGGTGTCCTTCAGCGAACGATTCACCTTCACGTCTTTTCATGGAGATCCGCTCCTCATTGCTGACAATGTGTGCTCCCTGCTTTATCAATTCTCCAAGCGATAGGCGGTTGAAAGGAACTCTAGGGATAAGCAGCACGTCGCCAATGTGTACTTGAGGTCCCTTGTACCCCATCAATGCCACTCCCCTTTGCCTTTCATTTGCAAACGCCAGTTTTTCGTAACAGTAACGTAGCCTTTTTCACTGTACAGAAGGTGTTCGAGGCAGGATCTGTCAAACGTAACATGTGGTGTGCACCTACTTTCTAGGTACCACACGTTCTTCGAACCAAATCGCGTAGTACTCGCAACATCCGAGACATGGAATACAGATCCTGAGAAGTCAAACATCTTCTTTTCCACTCCAACAGTCACCTTCTGCTGAGTCTCCTCATCTTCTTCATTACTGCCCTCTCCACCATCCGAATCCATTGACTGCTCCCCCTGACTCTCCTACCTCCTTGGAGACTTTTATCCCACAGTCAATTTCCTACAGTACAGCCTGATGTGTCCAGGCTTCTTGCAGTACTGGCACTTCTGCACATGCTGAGTTTTGGTATGCTTGTCGATAAATTCGCTTGATGGTGTAGATGGCAATGTTTGATTCTGCTCAGGTGAAGGAGTTGAGTTTAGGGCGTAGTTGTTTGAAGTCGCATGGGACAGGATGGTCGTGTAAGCTGTTGGGTATGTCGGATAAGAAAGAAGCCGTAAGTTTTCCTTTGCAAGCTTGCAATCGCGCGCTTCTGTCAATAGCATCTTTTGCACGTTTGCCTCTCTCAATTCAGCCTCCTCCTTGAACTTCAATAAGTACCTCACCTCCTCCCAATCGCCAGTTAATCCATTGAGGAGGAAGTTCACAAAGACCGGCTCCAAAATAGGAGTGTTGGTCACCGCAAGCTGGTCGCGTAGTGACTTGACTTTGTTGATGTTGTCCTCAATGCTTGTGAAGTTGTTGAGGCTGATGTGGGAAAGCTCCGTAAGGAGGTGAGACTTGAAGGTGGAGTCCTCTGACATGTCAGTCCTTAGTAGAGAGGACAACGAATGATGAGCAGGATCAGCCGATCCCTGAAACATCCTGATTGCTTGTTTGATGCAAAGAGCAAGTTGGTTATCCAGCACCATGTACGCAACCTTGGTGAAGTAGCTCAATGCTACCACCGCTTGTGGTAATGACCCTAATGGTGGCAGCGAGTAGTGCCCGTTGTAGGACTCCCAGAGGCAATGAATTTGCGCAACTTGCTTGAAATTGTGTGCCTAGTGTGGGAAATTCTCTCCATTGAACTTGTCGACCTTGATATTGTGCAGCTGCAAGGATGCCGCTGTTATAGGCACTGTGATCTCCAGACGTTGGAATGAAATTTGTTTTCCTACCAATGGTTGGGCAAGAACAGGATACAACTACATTGGTATAGCTGGAAACGACTGACCTTGCAACATTCCTACAACCAATCCAGGCTAAGCCGCGTATGCTTGCGGTAAAGGTGCTCGTTGAGCGCACTAGTATGATTCCACAAGTGGCAACCCTCGCCCTCCTGGTGGTTGTGCCACAACCACCAGTTGCTCACATGTTGTTGTTGTGCTCACATGTTTACATATGCTCCTGGTTGTACCTGCTGGGAGAAAGCTGGTTGCACAACTGGTGGAGGAATTCCAGGAGGCACATGGACAGACGATGCTTGTGACTGTTATTCCCATTCCATTGGCTGTTGTTGCTATTGCAGTTGCTGTCATTGATGCATCATCTGTTGATGCATCAGCTGTTGCTGTTCAAATAGAGCTAGCTGTTGTTTTATCTGTGCATTATGTGATGCTAAACTTGCACATGATTGCTACAACTTTTGTAAATGTGTTCCTCTAGAAGCATATGTGAGCTGCTCTTGCTATCAAAGGAGCTCTTGAGCTCCAAGCTGCTGCCTCAATGCTTCCGTATCCAGCTCCATTATTTGTCGTGCCAATTGTTCTTGTTGTGCATTGCGCTGCGCGTCCTCTGCAAAGCGTTGTGCATCCACTGCTTGGCGTTGTGCACGATCTTCAACATGGCATCCCTGCTCTTGACCCATGCGCAAGCCATGCGTGACAAGGTGACTGTCAAGTGGAGGAGAACCCTTCTTTGGATGCTGAGGCTCAATGTCACTCATAGAGACCTCTCAGTCCTTGTGCCTTGTGCACAATTCGTGATCCGTGCACCCCTCTACTCTTTGATGATGACATGTGAATGTGGAACACTCTTTCACCAACACTTAGCTCTAGTTATAGCACTTGCTAGTGGCACGAGCCTCATTTCTCTTATACCATGTTGGAATTTTGCACGACCACAGCAAAGGCCTGGGTGGCCTTCCTGCCGTGCCAAGACCTTTTGGTGTGCCAAGAAATGCTTGAACAACTGCTGAGAAGTGAATGCCGAGGCTCTCATTGTATGACAAGAATTCAAAGTAAAGCAATACTATGTACAAGCCTAGCAACAACCTTTGAACAGCTCAGCAACAAAAACCTAACAGAGCTTGGCCCAAAAGAGGCGCAACGTCTTGCTAAGCGTCTAGTCTTTTATCAAGAGTCTTGGCGTGTCGACCGTCATCTGGGTTGACAGGCCTTCAGGGTGCTATGAAATCTCCTCTCCATGCTAACACAACTCTGTTAGAGTGGTGTGTCGTCATAGGGAACCTCCAAGAAACTCCAGCAGCACCAAGGTCTGAGTTTGGTACACATACGAAGTGGCTCGCAGACGTGTAGAATAGTTGATGCTAATACGATGGCGTTGGAGAGACTGGAATTGGCTACTCGAGCCACAACTAGTGCTCCCTTTTATACTACTGCTCTGGCTGGTTGCGGTCCTGGCGGTCCAGGCTACTCCACTGAAGGTGGCGGTCCTGACAGTCGCAAACGTTGATGTAGTGATATGTCATAGAGCATTGGAAGAGACGATGATGATGTAGTAAATCCTTCACGAGGTCGTATGTGAGCTACGCGACTGTGCTCATGCCTACACATCGGCTCATGCAAACCTCGTAGGCTTCATACTCTCCAAGATTACCTCGTACAAGGCAGTTACCAAGCAGTCAAACCTTGGACATCACTTCAGTGAGTTCGCCGAGGTAGTCCCACCTTTCTTGGACATACACGCCAAAAATATTTGTACACGTCCAAGGCTTGAACATGCCCTTGAGGACTTAAAAAACGAAGAATGTTCTATCTTGTACAGTGGAACGTTCCTTCCAAGAAATTTCATAGTAAAATCTGTAACTTCCAGTAGAATGCTCTGAATCACAATCCGTGAGTGCCATGCACAAGCATAAATCTAGGGCAGTTATCGCCTCATCCCAACATTGAGAACTATCACGGAGGATAGGGACAATCGATTCACCTAACATTTTGGGCTTTAACCAATGACTCGCTATGCTAGTCGGATCGAGCTTTCAACAGCGTTCCATCCTCAAAACCAATGGCCAAACTGAGCGGAGCAACCAAACGCTCAAACAACTTCTCCGAACTTTGTGCGAACCTCATGTGGCGGATGGGGCACAAAAACTCTTAACCGCCAAAATCGCGTAGAATTCGGTGATTCTCCATCGCAACAAATAAGACTTTGTTTGAAGTGGTGTATGGAAAAACTTCCGCTATACCAGCCGAACTACACATCCGGAGGAACATTCTCGCGGTTGACGTCCAACGCCGCGACTTCTTCACCATCTGGATTGAAATATGGCTGACACTTGCAAGGACGCTAGCGGCAACAAAACGAACAGCTTATTGCATTGACAAAGTTTTTGCCAACGACGACAAAGTTCTTCTCAGCTGGACCAACACCAAACTCCGTGGAGCCGATTGTTAAAAGCTCAAACCCCAACGGTTGGGACCGTTTGAGATCGAGCACATGCAAACCCCCGTTGTTGCGCGACTCAAACTCCCCGACACTATGCACGTTCATCGAGTGTTTCATATTGACAAACTGAAGCACTACCAAGATCCCATACAGAATTTGCCTGGCAGGGAAGTCTCTCCACCTAGTGTACAAATGGACGAAGATATAGAGTACGTCATCGAGGACATCCTTGGCCATGAACGACGTGGAGTAACAGTGGAATATCTTGTCAAGTGGCAAGGCTACGACGCCGCGTATAACAGTTGGGAACCGTACGACGACCTTTATGACGTTGATAACCTCTTCGACGGATATTACCGGCGTCACAAGGCCACATCTTTACGTGAGCCAGGATGTCACGACTAGAAGGGGGGGGGGGAGGGGGCAGTATTACATACCACACGTTCACGAGTCCCCAATATCTCCAAGTGGGCATTTTCCCCATTACACGAATAGCCCACCGCGAGTCGAGACCGTGATTTTCACTCCGGCAGTTGAGGGTAATTTGGCCAACTACCCTTGCCCTCCGGCGAACCTTCTAGCAATTTGTGACAACTCGGACCACTTTCGAGAATCATCGACTGAAGTGTCAAGACCTTTCGGTTGACTTCTCGACACATCGAGACATATCTAGATTTACAGAGATGCATCTTGCATCTTCGCCGTCAATCCTCGAAGCCCCCTGATTTCTGGGCGAAAGCTTCTTGATTCAAACCACTCACGACGCGACTCTACAGGCGTCTCTTGATGATCGACCAAACGACCCCGACTATACCTCATTCGTAAATCTACACTTGTATACATATGTTCGATCATTTCGACAGTTTGTCATCAAAGTACACTTACCACTAATTATGTATTGCTCAAGTGTCCCAAAACATCGACCGTGTTCTGGCTCACAACTTCTACGTGTTCACCATTTATGCTTCGTTCGACACAATAGGAGGAAGAGTAGGGCGACTTTGTAAGCCGCCCACATTCTCGCTCCGCCACGTCTGAGACACCCCCATTATGAGAAAAATGGCTAGGTCGCCCCCATTCTGGAAAGTTATGGACAGGTCGCCCCCATTTTCGGCGCTCCGGGGAATGATGGCTAGGACGCCCAATAAGGATGAAGTATTATAGACGTATTGCCCCCACTTTTGGAAACTTCTTGCTAGTTCGCCCCCAGTAATGGGGGCATTGTAGCCATAACTTCAAAATGGGGGCAGTTTGGGAAAACAAGAAAAATAGGGGCGACATGGCCAGAATTGTTTTCAAATGGGCGTGACGCATTTAGTTTTTCTCATAATGGGGGCGTCTCAGACATGGTCGGTCAAAAATGGGGGCAATCGGGGAATTAGCCGGGAACAGTAGCCTGGGTATTGTCCTTCGAATTGGGCAATTGAGTATTGGTCTGTGAGAATGAAGGCAACTCAGAAGCTCTCCGTGCCTGCCCATATGGCGGCATCTTGCAGGCCAAAATAATCCGTAGAATCTCGCTGCAGTCGCAAAATTTCCGCGCTACGCGAATGTGACAGGCCCGCGGAGGTGCCACGGCAGCCTGGTCCATTACTGACGAGGCACAACTTTTGAGTGGCAGCGGTGGCATCAGAAAGTGAGGGTTACAGCTGTGGCTTTTATGATGGCCAGCCTTCTCATCGTGTTTGCATTGCGCATGCGTATGCGTATGCATCCGAGTACGAGAACGAGGCGGCGTATGAGCGTGCATTTGAGAATGCGTTTGAGCTTGCATGTCATACTGCGTATGATTTTGCGTATGACAAAGCTTATACGTGTTAGATACGTGCATGCACATGCGTATGCGCCAACGCCTGATGCTGCCTTGAGGCAGCACACAGATTATCCGCATCATCGTGAGAGAGAATCCCGCAACGGCAAAGTTGAAATCCGCCCCTTTCTCCTCTAGTCTAATCGCAGGTCACCCTACTGGGCGACATATGACAGTAATTAGCCCCGTTTTGCACCTCTTAATCCTTGAAAACCCTGCTTGCAAAACATAGGTCATCCCCTGAGGGTATGTCAGAATGGTTGCATTGTACATTGCCTCCATTTCATATCATTTGATCTATTTATGTATTTTACTTTTCAAATTTTCACATGCGACCTCTCGTCGAAGTTGTAGTTTTATGTATTGAATGCAATAGGAATCTCGTAACGACATCATTCCTTCGAGTGTTTAAATCCCTTTCTTGAACATTGAAAGTGACATGAACACTTTGCAACCCGGGGTATATGGAAACCATACAACATATCCCGCGTCGACAGAGTATATTGCACTCTCACAATGTACCCCTAGGAGTTGATTATTATTAAAACACGCAATTGGTGGTATTCTAGGATCATAATACACCCACGAGGTATTTGGACGTCAAAAAGTGAATTTTTTGGTTCTCGAAGACCTTTATTACCAAACGGGGGATGGTCAGACTTTCATCTTCATAAAGTGTTTTCCTAATCCCGTAAATCATGTCACATGTAACCAATCTTAGAGTGCCATCACCTCTATGCTAACTCCACTACATTCTACCACAACCACAACAACGAATCAAGCCTACTTGAAAAATGGTTCACATCTTCTAGAATAAGGAATCATTATGCCTTAATTCAATGTTTTTTCTTTTTATCAGGCGGCATCAAAGATCTCCCCATTCTCGAAAACATTCTTGGCAGTGCTCAGTAAGGGAAAATGTTAACATGTGGAAAGAATGTGGGCAACACTGCAACATCCAAACACCAATGCCAAGTCCGCAAAAAATTGTAAGACGGTAATCCACCACTAGGAGTTGATTAAAAAGGGTCACCAGGCAACTATCCGCAACGCCTTTTGGTAATTTCCTATCGGCAAATGCCAAGGCAGAAGAGAAGCAAAAAATCTATCAATTCATCTCTAGTTTCTCTAACAATCCTGGCAAGTAGAAGTGAAAACTTGTCGTGGAGAAGGTCATCGCGACAAACTCTACAACATACAATCCTTATACACGCATGATACATTTGTAGCATGTCGAACCAAAAATCGGTTAGAACCGTACCTGCCATGTCATTGAAGATACATCCAAGATACCAAAAAAGTTGTAGAACACCGCATGGGTCACTGACTATCCTGCTTAAACGGGGAGAAACGTCCATGTGCTTTACATCCAAATTCTTCCGTCATTTATTTTACTTGAAAAATTCGTAAATCATTTTGAAAGGGGACCTAATAAGCTATAATGATGCAAAGCATAATAGGTGCCCGTGACAAGATAAAACCCTTAACCCCAAAAATAATCCATGAAAGGTTTTGATGAAGAATTCTTAAGAAGGAGACATATTTGAGAAAAACACCAATGGAGTCTTTAATCAATTTTAATTCTTCGTGGAGGAATGTGTCATCTGTTCCTCTTTGCATTGCCCCATATAGGACACACGTTGCTTATCTTGTAAGAAAAACTCAGTAGCAAAATGTTTTACCTTAAGTTGAGAAACATTAAAGCCTTCTATTCCAAATCACAAGTATGGCACTTACAAACCATTTCTCCCATTCAAAGCATAAGTAAAGCGCTCAAATGAGCAAATCTCACTAACATGTTGCTTAGTCGTTGTGAAACAAGTACGGATCATCATCATTAGCCAATATTTCACATAATTTTGCACTAATTCAAAAACTTACACTTCACTTTAGACTATATAGACTAAGATGACACACATCATCCGATTTGATAAGTGAACCATCCATGTTACAATATGCTTTCATCATATGAAGTTTACTCTATAAAACTTCATGCAAAAATGATTTATTCAAGGAATCATTTAGTCAATAAAGTCTTAAGTTCTCTACAAAGGGCAACTCCAAACAACATCTAGACAAGGGACGCTTAAACTCTTCCCTCTCATAAGGATAGTGAAAAGCAACAAAAAAAGAAAAATGACATTGTTTTTTCAAGACATAGAGGAATATGTATGAAGTTATGACAACCTCTTCAATGTGAATTCCATGTTTAAACAACTTAATGAAATCATGCAAAACCATTCTTCAGAATATTTTTTGTTACATACCAACCATACCAAATGCTCATTTAGAGAAGAAAACAACATCAAGATATATGAACAACTTAACTTTTAGATCAAACTTGATAATAATCATAATCTATCATCACGAAACATCATAATCTATCATAATCTATCATAATCTATCATAATCTATCATTATGAAGCATAAGACCAGTTTTGGGTTGATGCACTAACTCAAATGAATAATTTCATCCCGGAAATACAAAAGGAACTTTATGAAAGGTGTGAAATAATTTTTTTTCAAGTATGTAAATACATTAAATTGCTTGAAAGTAGAAAATTATTAATCTCTATGACGGATTTTGATGTTACAACTTGGATTGAAGTTTTATTTCATTGACAACGTAGTAATTCTTGATCATTTTTGCAATTTCCCCCTTTCATATTCTTGTATGTTTTTTACTTCAACCTCTGGTGCTAGATTAAAATTTCAAACATGTTTTTTCATTTTATTCTACTCTAAGTTATGATGAAAGATAATATGAAGCCAATTGCATCCTTTCTCATTTACTTTGCATACCTCATGAAGTATTGAATTGCATGTAAACTTTTTTTTGCAACTAATTTCTACCAATGTTTTCATTTTGTTTCCCTCTCATTTGTTTGTTTGGGAATTTACATCCATGACTTGAATACGATTAATTTTCATGAATTTATGTTGCATCACAATGCTCAATTAGTAAATGAATTTAAACTTATTGATGGAATGAAATATTGGTGAGAAAAAATAGAATAAAGAATTTTAGGTTTCACAAATCCATGAAACTATGAAAGGTTGTGTTTGCCATGGCAAAAGAACATGTTACACATGAAGGATTCTAAATTATGTTTTCACTTTTGTTAATGTTCAAGTAACATGATATACAATATATTTTTGGTGAGGAGCTAGACGTGGTTGAATTGTATGATGCTTGGAAAACAAATGTTGGTATGTAAAGTTGTTTCTGGGTCACTACAATTGTAGCGTGTTGAAGTGTTCTGGCTAGCTACTTGAATTTAATTTTATGCTGAAGTTTGTATTAAAGTTAGATACTTATGATAAGTTTTGTAGTAATAACTTTTTGTTTTTGTTTTGTGTTTTTCATGTTTTAGTGAATGTGTTTTATTTGAGCCATGAAATTGTTGTATTGCTTTGGGGAAAATATGACGTGTTTTGGGTAATTATTAAAATGATGTATGTTGGATTATTTGTGCTAATTCATTTTCCTGAGAGTATAAAAGATCCTCAGGCATGGCATAATGAGTTGAATTTGGTGGATCATGTCCAATTGCATCATTATTTTACTTTTGAAATGTAGGAAGATTATTTGTGGTATTTCTCCTAGATAATAATTTATTACGAAAGGGTAGAAGCATGATTATTACAATATTGTATTCAAAGATATGTTTTTAGGTTGATTGTAAGCTAAAGAGATTCAAAATTGGAAAGTTTACTTAGTATTGATTGTATGTATCTATGATCAACTTTCCATTCCTAGATTGGAGTTAAATCTACATCTGGTTCGTGTGCAATAGGAAAAGTGGAGTTGAACTTCAATGTTATTGATTTGTCTGGCCTCAATTTTGAATATAGTTTGCATACAAGGTGTTATTAGTTGTCATCATCCAACCTATAAAATATTATTCTACCATTATTAAAATATTGCACTTATGGATAATATTTGGTTTTAGATGTTTATGAGTGGATGTTTGGAGCGAAAGGTTGCACCGTTTTGCCATTATGGCCAAGAGTGCGATCAATGAGGAAAAGATCATGTTGATGTGGAATAAATAAAGGGATAGCCTAGAAAGTATCATTTTATTGGGCTTATATCGTAAAAATTGTACTCAATGTGCGTAAGGGACGAAGTCAAATGTTGGAACCCGCACTTATTGTATCTCAATGACGAGAAGGTTAGATGCTCAAATGAGAAAATATTCTCCAATAAGATGGATAAAGATGGCAAAATAATTGGAAAATGAATGGCACAATTAATGAGAATTTTTCACATTGTCATAATTAATTAGTGTGTAGATGAGCTTGATTAATCCTTGGATGATTAATGAACCATCTAGAAAAATGTAGGTTGTTTGAACTATTTGTTCAATTATAAGGTTATTAACATAATATTTTACCACAACCTTAACACATTTTACTGTTTTCATATGAATGTTTTTGAATTATGATTGAATGACTTGTTTTAGATTGTATGAGGTACAAATGAGGAGACATTGGTTGAAAGATTTTTGGCATCCTTATATACATTAATGGCCATCTGTTTGTTCCGCCCGTCCACCTACGCTGCCTCTGCACTAGTGGTTGCGGTGCGCACGAAGGAAGGTAGGCGTGTGTGAAGCGTGTGCGATGAATGCGGCCTTTCGTTGTCACGCTTCGCCTTCCATAGCGCCCCATGCTTGCCTTGCTCACAACCTCAGCATCTCACAGCAGCACAACGGGAACCAGCTCGCGAAACTGAACCGCCGTCGTTAAAAGGCCATCATTTTCCATTCCGTAGTTGCACTGGTCGAGACGGTGGTCAACTCTTCCCCTCCCGTCGCCGCGAACTGCACCGCGGACACCAGCTGTCCATCAACGACTGTCGCTACCATCAGTTCACCAAGTAGCCATGAAGCGGGCCCGCCCCCTCCCCTTCACCCTCCTGGCCGCGGTGGCGGCTGCTGCCGCGCTGCTGGCCGCGCCAAGCGCCGTGCCCGGCGTGGCTGCGTGGGGCCATGAGGGCCACCTCTACGCCTGCGCCGTTGCTGACGTGCGTAAGAGTTTTCGCTGTCGTTTTCCGCTTTGGTCCTTTTGAACGCGGCTGCTGAGACGCCCTCTCCGCCTGTGCCTGCCATGCTGTGTGTCTCTCTGTCTGCCAGCTCCTGGCTGTGGTAGCTATCTGAGAAAGCCAGGAAAGGGAAAAAAAATGAATGAATGGTGATCACATGGGCCCTGGCACTGGTACGATACCGATGGCCGCGAGCGGTGGTGTTGTTGTTGCAAGCCATTGCCGCTGCTCGCCCTGCGCTCTTGCCACCAGCACCAGTAGCGGCGGCAACGCTGCAGTCGGAGTGTGGCGGCGGCAGTGGCAATGGTGCTGTTGCGGCACAGCCACTGCTACAGGTGCTGCTGGTGCTGGTGCTGCTGTGGCTGTGTGGCAGCCACAGCCACAGAGGCTGGCTCTGGGGCCAGGAAACCGTCTCCCACTGCCAAAGGTGCCTGTGCTGCCGCTGTCGCCGATGCCTCTACAGTCGGTGCTGCGGTTGCTGGTGTTGCTGCCGCTGCTGTTGTTGCTGCCGCTTTTATTCTTGATGCCGCTGCTGATGTTCCTGCCGCTGTTGTGGTCAGTACTGC
>SZWC01008207.1:57045-67839 GCA_023375785.1 Penium margaritaceum
GAGTTTCAGGAAGACCGCGGTCGCTACGTCCTGACGTTGACTGATGACTTCACGCGCATGCGCTGGGTCTACAGCCTGCGTCAGAAGAGCGATGCAGCCATTGCGGTCCGCATCTGGCTGGTCATGGCCGAACGCCAGTCCCCCCACCGCCTTCAGACCTTTCGCTCGGACCGTGGCGGCGAGTACCTCGGTGACATGGCACGCTCCTTCACCGAGCTCGGTGTCTTTCACAACCTCTCTGCTCCCGCCACCCCCCAGCAGAACGGTGTCTCCGAGCGCTGGAACCGCACCATGGAGGATGCGGTCCGCGCCATGCGCGCCGACAGTGCCATGCCTGAGGCCTTTCCCTTTGAGGGCATGGCATACATGACCTGGGTATGGAACCGCATTCCCCACGGTCCCCTCCCAGGTCACCGCACGCCCTACGAGTTGTGGTATGGACGTCGAGCGGACCTGCGCCTCGCCCGTGTCTGGGGCTCCCTTGCCTGCGTCTGGTTCACGCCGGAGCAGCAGGGGAGCAAGCTCTCTCCGCGGGGTCGCCTCTGCGCCTTCGTTGGCGTCGCCCCGCGGTCCAAGGCCTGGCGGTTCTAGGACCCCGAGCGCCGCCGTATCGTGGAGTCCCGTGACGCTCTCTTCTTCGAGCATCTCGCCTTCGGCGACCTTGCTCGCATCCACTCTCTGCGTGCTGCTCATGCCCCTGGGTGTTCCGGTCCCCGTCGTGAGGGAGAGGCTCCTGGTCCGGTGGGCACAGTGTCCCCGTCCAGTGCGGTCACTCCGTCGCCGGCACCCCCGGGGCTGTCCCCAGCGGTGGTTCCCACTGGCACCCCCAGCCCCGCCCCGTCTGTGGCTCGCTCCTCTGCCCCTGACTCTCCGCGCTCGCCCGTGTCCACGTCTGCGTCCGAGTCTGCCTCCGCGTCTACGGCTCTACCTGATCCTGCGTCTGTTTCCGCGTCTGAGACTGAGTCTGACCCTGAAGCGCAGTCTGACCCTGCGTCCGCATCCGTGTCTGGCGCCGAGCTGTCCCTGTCTCCGGTCACAGACGCGCCTGCGTCCGCCGTGGGCCTAACCCGAGCTGGCGATGCCACGCCAGCCTCGAGTGGCACGCCTGCCGTGCGGTCCACACCGGCATGTGAGTCAGCAGCACCCACTGCCCCTGCCCCATCGGACCCCTACACACGGGCACCCGACGGACGTCTCCGCCCGCGTCCCACGTGCAGCGTTGCCAGCGGTGATCCGGGCTCAAAGGTCCTCGGCCTGAGTGCGCGCGGTCTTGCTGAGGTGCACCCTGGCTGTGCCACTGGTGCGGAACGACTTGCTCATGAGCGCGGTCTTGCTCGTGACGCCGCTGAGTCCATGGTGACGGTCGACCCTCCCTCTGCAGCATATGCCCTGGCTACACGGAGTTCACCAGTGCTGCCTCCCGATCCCACCAGTCTGCCTGAGGCCTTGTCGGCCCCTGATGCTGAGTAGTGGCGCACTGCCTGCCAGGTTGAGTTTGATGCCATCCGCGAGCACGGCGTCTTTGAGCTGGTGGACTTGCCCAAGAACCGCAAGGCCATCAAGGCCAAGTGGGTTCTACGCAAGAAGCTGAAGCCAGACGGCACTGTGGAGCGCTACAAGGCGCGCCTGACAGCAAAGGGCTTCTCTCAGGTCCCTGGTGTGGACTACACCGAGAACTTTGCCCCAGTTGGGCGGATGACGACCACACTCACGTTGCTGAGCCAGGTGGCACAGCACGACTGGGAACTCCACCAGATGGATGTCAACAACGCCTTCCTAAATGGGTATCTTGAGGAGGAGATTTACATGGTCCAGCCATCTGGCTTTGAGGATGGTACCGGTCGCGTGTACCGGCTGCGGAAGGCCTTGTACGGCCTGAAGCAGTCACCGCGATTCTGGAACCAGGAGATCACCAGCACGCTGAGACGAGCTGGGTACGTTCAGAGTGATGCTGACCCATCCCTGTTCATCTCACAATCCCCTGTACCGCTCGCTGCCATCCTCGTCTACGTGGACGATCTTCTCATCGCCTTGCCCGACCTGGGAGCAGTGAATGCTGCCAAGGCCGTTCTCTCCTCGGCCTACAAGATGAAGGATCTTGGTGAGGCCTCTGTCTTTTTGGGGATGGAGATCGTGCGCGACCGTGTTCGTCGCACACTCCGTGTCCATCAGGGACGTTACGCAGAGACCGTGGGGGAGCGTTTTGCCGACCTCCTCGCGGCCGTCCGCACGGCCTCCACGCCCATGANACCTGCTCGCCCAGTTCTCGCAGGCTCCGCGCCAGCGAACACTGGAGGCCGCGGTCCGGTGTGTGCGCTACATTTTGTCCACCGCACGCTTCGGCCTGTGCTTTCGCGAGCAGGTGTCCGTTGTGCTCGATGGGTACACAGACAGCGACTGGGCGTGGAGTCCAGATGGCAAAAGCCGCACCGGCTACATCTTCCTCATTGGAGGCACTGCAGTGTCCTGGCGAAGTGGGAAGCAGGGCTGTATCGCACGTAGTATTGCTGAAGCAGAGTATGTTGCCCTAGGCGCCGGTGCAGCGGAATGTGTCTGGCTCGTCCGCTTGTTGCGTGAACTGCGTCAGTCCATTCCCCCCGTGGTTCTCCAGTGTGACAACATGAGCGCGGAGGCCATCGCCAAAAACTCAGGTGTGTTCCATGCACGCACGAAGCACATCAATGTCGAGCATCACTTCGTGCGTGACCTGGTTGATCGTGGTGAGATCCGAGTCATCCACGTGAGCACTGACAGACAGTGCGCGGATTTTTTGACCAAGGCTCTAGGTCGTTCGAAGTTTCATGCGGCCACTCGTTCCGTTGGACTCTGCCCCATCGATGTTGCAGGTTGATTCCTCATGTGCCACCCTGTATGTGCTATGCCTACCGCTTGCAGCAGCTGTGCGTTTCCTGCTCTGTACAGAGTCAGTGTCTGCATGTGCATGGACGTGTTTCGCCCTCCGGTCATGGGGGAGTGTTGTTGTGTGTGTCGTACACAGCTTACGGTGACCCCTCGGCCCTTGAAAGACAGCTCCTAGCACTGCTGTTGCTAGCGGCCGACCAAATCGATGTACTTCTGANCCCTGTTGCAGGTTGATTCCTCATGTGCCACCCTGTATGTGCTATGCCTACCGCTTGCAGCAGCTGTGCGTTTCCTGCTCTGTACAGAGTCAGTGTCTGCATGTGCATGGACGTGTTTCGCCCTCCGGTCATGGGGGAGTGTTGTTGTGTGTGTCGTACACAGCTTACGGTGACCCCTCGGCCCTTGAAAGACAGCTCCTAGCACTGCTGTTGCTAGCGGCCGACCAAATCGATGTACTTCTGAGATATCTATGGTTGAATCTCCATACCGGGCCTTTTTTCCCCTCCTTTGAACCCAAATTGCAGCTAGTTTTCAACCATTGTGGAGCGGGAAACAAGGTGTTTTTTTATTTATTTAGAATTCTTGTCCAAGGAAGTAATATCACAAGTTTGGCCTATCATGGAGGTTTATGGTCGCATCCCCTGCCAATGATGGCCAATCATACAAATTTCCATGTAACAATTGTGAGTTTTATGTTCAAATGTTTCATATGGTACAGTAGAAATGTAGATTTTTCCCATGTTTCATATTGTAAATACTTTATTTTGCATGGTATAAGCACAATCCCATATCGATTTCCGTATTATTTGTAGCTGGGATCAATGCTTTGGCTATTCTAGCTAAAACACCGACTATAGGGATTGGCATTAGTGGACGGATGCCGGTTGTAGTTTGTGAGGTACTCCCGTGAGGGAAAAATAAAACTGAATTTGATAATTTTGAGAAATTTAGAAATGGAAACGAATTTTGTGGGGTAAATTGTAATCAAATATAATGTTGGGGTTGGATGGAGAATTTCAAAACTGTGGGCGCTTTGACGACGGTCAGCTAAAAGTAGGGGCTACTTGGGAATTTACACTGGTAACACACTGTCTCGCACATGGTGCACATCATGCTACACATCACGCCGATGGATATCACGCGGATGAACATCGCTGACGCCGGACGCGGGGACATTCTCCGTGACCGGCGTCAGTGAGGATATCAAGGCCATCCGCGTCGGCACGCTGCGCGGCCGGCGCAGAGCGCTAATGCGGTTTGGAACGTCGTAGCGGGGGGAGGAGGGGGGGACACGGGTACATCAGGTAGCGAATGGCTAGTTTTTGCCATGCACCATCCGACCGTTGCATCCCACTCAGGTTTTAAGAGGAACATCAGCAGGAAGGACTTTGGCAAGGCGGGGACTACGTGGAGCAGAACCAGAGCAGTAACAAGTGCACCATCGGCAGCAAGTTGCGTGCTGCGGGTGTTGCACGTGTTGTGTGCATGCGTGCGCGCGTGCGTGCGTCCGTGGATGTGTGCGTGCACGCGTGCGTACATGCGTGCGTGCGAGCATGCGTGCGTGCGTTCGTGCGTCCGTGCATGCGTGCGTGCGTATATGCATGCGTGCGTGCGTATATGCGTGCGTGCGTGCATGCGTGCATGTGTACGTGGGTGCGTACGTGCGTACGTGCGTACGTACGTGTGTGCGTGTGTGCGTGCGTCCTTGCGTGCGTGCGTGCGCGGGTGGGCAGGCGTGCGTTTGTGCGTGCGTGCGTGCGAGCGTGCGTGCGTGTGAGGTAGAGGCGGAGGTGGAGGCTGAGGCGAAGGCGGAGGCGGATAGGTAGGCGGACGGAGAGGTCCAGGTGGAGAAGGAGGAGGAGGGCTAAGTCCAGGTCCAGGTCCAGGTCAAAGTCGCGGACCATTTCCAGGTGGAGGTGGAGGTGGAGGTGGAGGTGGAGGTGGAGGTGGAGGTGGAGGTGGAAGTGGAGGTGGAGTTGGATGTGGAGGTGGAGGTGGAGGTGGTGGTGGTAGTGGAGGTGGACATGCAGGTGGAGGCGGGAGTGGATGTGGAGGTGGCGGTGGAGGCGGAGGCAGAAGCGGAGGCAATGGCGGGGGATGAGGCGGAGGTGGAGGGCCTCCACCTCTGCCTCCACTGGAGGCTGAGGCGGAGGTGGAGGCGGAGGCGGAGGCGGAGGCGGAGGTGGAGGCGGAGGCGGAGGCGGAGGTGGAGGCGAAGGTGGAGGCGGAGGCGGAGGTGGAGGTGGAGGTGCAGGTGGATGTGGAGGCGGAGGTGGAGGTGGAGGTAGAGGTTGAGGTGGAGGTGGTGCTGGTGGAGGAGGTGGAGCAGGTGGAGCAGGTGGGAGGTGGTGGAGGTGGTGGAGGTGGTAGAGGTGGAGGGGGTGGAGGAGGTGGTGGAGGTGGTGGCCGTGGTGCGCAGTGGTGTGGCGGTGGTGTCATGGTGATGTGGAGGTGGTGTGGAGGTGGTGTGAAAGTGGTGGCGGTGGTGGCCGTGGTGGGGGTGATGGGGGTGGTGGGGGTGGTCGGGGTGATATGGGTGGCGGGAGTGGTGGGGGTGATGAGGGTGGTGTGGGTGGTGGGGTTCGAGGGGATGATGGCGGTGGTGGAGCAGCTCGGGCTGATGTGGGTGGCGTGGGTGATGTGGGTGGTGCGGGTGGTGTGGAGTAAGTGGAGGTGGAGGAGCTGGTGGAAGTGGTGAATATGGAGGTGTGTGTTGTCAGGAATGCTGTCCTGGCGTGCCCTGATCTGCCTAATTGTCCACGGCTGCTTAGTGCAAAGAGACTTCCAAGGGAGGTGTGTGCTTTGGGTCGCCACAACACCAAGTGAGCAGAATTCAGGCAGAACACAGATTGCGGAAACTGATAAAGGCTGGGAATCATCAATGGTTAGTTATTTTGGTGAGATTACATCAGATTCTTATAGCCTGTGATCTAAGCTTTCCAACGCATCCAAGCACGCCCAAAACGGAGCGGTAGAGCCCCTGCTACGGCCGTTAGAGTAGGCCATGGTGGAGCCGAGCCGCCCACCATACCCACGAACGGGAGTAACGGGAGGCGCTTCGACGGTGGCCTGTCGAAGCGCCCTTCCTGTCATCCCAACGTGGGGGGAGGCTCGCCCTGGTCCAGAAGACTATCCACATCCCTTTTGTTCATGGCCCATGTGCCCTTGGAGCTCATTGAAGTCGAACTCGGATCACTGGTGGTGGAATTACTCCGTCACCAATGACGGAACCCAGATCCCACCCACCTACCACCCGAACTTCGGATGGGGCTAACTTTCTGTATTCTCAACCAAATTGAGCAACTGAAAGCTCGAAACTGCATGGAAAAATGCAAGGAGTGCAAATATGCAATCAGATAAGACATCCGATCACTCCCCGGTGGTCGAACTAGGAAAACGGCAAACGGCATCCATGGCAGGGGCACTTTTTAACAATCTCCCCCGTGCACCTTCCATGCCGGATGCCTCATGCTCACTCTCACTCGTCCGCGTCTGGGCCTTCAAGCCCTTCACAGCTTGTGAACCCAAGCCCTGCAAGGCTGATGACATGCCGATCCTGGAGCTGCACCTTGGTCAAGCAATCCGCGAGCATGTGCTTCGTGCTGCAATATTGCAGCACAACCTGTCCCTTCTCCACCATGTCACGCGGGTAGTGGTAGCGCACGTCGATGTGCTTCGTCCTCCTGTGCTGCATCGGGTTGTTGGTCAGCGAGATGGAGTCGGTGTTGTCTTCATGAACCACCGTAGGCTCCTGCTGTGGCACGCCCAGCTCCCCCAGCAATCTGCGGAGCCACACCGCTTCCTTGACCGCCTCAGCCAGAGCGACGTACTCCGCCTCCACTGTAGAGGTGGCAACGCAGTCCTGCTTTCTGCTGCACCACGAGACCGCTGCACCTGCGAGGAAGAACACATAGCCAGAAGTGGACTTCCTCTTGTCCACATCGCCGGCGTAGTCCGCGTCAGTGTAGCAGACCAGCCGCAAGGGGTCTGACCTCCCCTTTCCGCCGTACTTCAGGCGCGCATGCCGCGTTGCCTGCAAGTACCGGAGGATGCGCTTCGCCGCCTGCCAGTGTAGTGGTCCAGGGTTGGCCACATACCTGCTCACCTGGCCCACCGTGTAGGCCAAGTCCGGCCGAGTCGCCACCATGGCATACATGAGGCTGCCCACCACAGATTGGTAGGGCACCTCCGCCATGTCCTCCTTCTCCTCTTTAGTTTACGGCGCCATCGCCGCACTCAGCTCACAGCTTGTGGAGAACGGACTGCCCACTGGTTTGCAGTCCTCCATGCCGTACCGCTTCAGTACCTCGGCCACGTACTTGGCCTGCCCCAACTCAAGCGTGCGCGCTCTCCGGTTCCGCGTGATGCTTACCCCGAGGTAGTACTCTAGCTCCCCCATGTCCGTCATCTTGAATCTGCTGCTCAGCTGCTCCTTGAGCTGCTGCAAAGCCGCCAGATCTGATGAGCACAGGATCAGGTCGTCCACATAGAGTGCGACAATCTGATGGAGTCCCTAGCTGTGCCGCACATACACGCTGTGGTCTGAATCACAGCGCTTGAAGCCGAGCTCCGCCATGTAGCCGTCCATCTGTTGGTACAAGCACTGGGCGCCTGTTTTAGCCCGTACAAGGCCTTCCGCAGCTTGCACACCTTGCCCTCCGGCGCATCCACCCCCTCCGGCACCTCAAGGTAGATCTCCTTGTCGATGATATCGTTTAGGAATGCCGTTTTGACATCCATTTGGTGGATCTCCATGTCCTTTGCAGCTGCCACCGCAAGGATCGTCCGGATGCTTGTGAACTTGGCGACAGGTGCGAACGTCTCATCGTAGTGTTCGCCTTTCCGCTGCGCGTACCCCTTCGCCACTACCCGCGCCTTGTATTTCTCCACCTTGCTGTCCTTGGTGAGCTTCACCTTGAACACCCACTTGGAGCTGATCACCTTCGCCCCCTCAGGCCGATCCACCAACTCCCAAGTGCCGTTCTCAGCAAGGGACGCAAGTTCAGATTTTATTGCTTCGTCCCACTGCTGCCCGTCAGGCCGTGCAAGCACCTCTTGCACGGTTGTCGGCTCCTTTGCGGCTGCCATCATGCACCGCGCCATGCCGACCCAGCGGCCTGTGCTTGCGTCATACCGCTTTGCCGCATTCCGCCGCCTCCGACTGCGACGCGGCAACCTTGGCGACGCTGGCTGCTGGTCCCGCTGCTGCTCTGCTGCAACGTTGTCCTCGGCCGCGGGCTCCCCCGCATCGGTTGCTGCATCCTGCGCTCCAACGACACCTGCACCTGCTGCATTGCCCTGCTGCGCTCCAGCACCGTCATCCTCCGAAGACACGTCATCGACCTCTGCAGCCGCCGGCTCCTCCTCATGCTCAAGGAGTTGGAACCATTCTCCCTGCTTTGGAGAGTGCGCTGCGTCAATGTTGTTGCTACTGCTGCAGTAGCTCTGCTGCTCATCAAATGTGACGTCGCGGCTGGTGATGACGTCCTGCGTCTGTGGATCGAAGAGGCGGTACGCCTTGAGCGCACTCTCGTATCCGACGAACGCGTACGCCTTTGCACGTGGGTCCAGTTTGGAGTCATTTCTTTGCGCGGCCTGCACCAACGCGTGCGCCTTGCACCCGAACGCCTTCAGGTGCGCCACGCTTGGTTTGCGTCCGCTCCAAGCCTCCTGCGGCGTCTTCCAGCCGCCCTTCCCCTTCAGCATTGCTGTTGGAGTGAGGTTGGTGATGTAGCACGCCGTACTCACGGCCTCGGCCCACAGGCTCCGTGGCAACTTTGCGTCCACGAGCATTGTCCGCGCCATGGTGAGTAGCGTCTGGTTCATACGCTCCGCCACGCCATTAGATTGAGGCGTGTACGGAGTGGTCGGCTGCCACTCAATGCCCTGCTCCTTCAGCCACCCTCCGCAGCCCACATACTCCCCGCCATTGTCGCTGCGTAGAGCTCTGACCTTGCGGCCAGTCTGCCTCTCCACCGCTGCGACATACTTCTTCAGCCGGTCCAGCACATCGCTCTTCCGCTTCATGAAGTAGACGTAGNGCCTCGGCCCACAGGCTCCGTGGCAACTTTGCGTCCACGAGCATTGTCCGCGCCATGGTGAGTAGCGTCTGGTTCATACGCTCCGCCACGCCATTAGATTGAGGCGTGTATGGAGTGGTCGGCTACCACTCAATGCCCTGCTCCTTCAGCCACCCTCCGCAGCCCACATACTCCCCGCCATTGTCGCTGCGTAGAGCTCTGACCTTGCGGCCAGTCTGCCTCTCCACCGTTGCGACATACTTCTTCAGCCGGTCCAGCACATCTCTCTTCCGCTTCATGAAGTAGACGTAGAGTTTTCTACTGCAATCGTCGATGAAGGTGACAAAGAAACGCGCGCCCCCAACAGACGGCGTCTTGATCGGTCCGCACACATCACTGTGCACAACCTCGAGCAGGTTCTCGGCCCGCCATTGTCCGTCTTCGAACGGCTTGCGCTTTGCCTTGCCCACAATGCAAGGCTCGCACTTGTGCTCTGCGGAATCTGCTGCTGCGTCAGCTGCACCGGTGATGTTGAGGCCGCAAACCATGTCGCGCTTCGCCATCTCTTGCACGACTGCGGGCGACGAGTGCCCCAGCCGCCGATGCCACAGCTGCAGGTCTGCTCCCCCGCCTTTTGCGAGGTTGACGACGTGTGCTGGTGGGTCTGTTGCGTCTGATGCCGAGGGGATGACCTTGGTCTCAACGATGTAGAGGCCTCCCTCGTGCTTCGCCTCTAGCACGACCTCGCCGCCGCCGTCCATTCGCACGACTGCACCTTTCCTGCGGAAGAGGACTTCATACCCCTTGTCTGTCAAGCGGCTCACACTCAAAATGTCAGCCAGGCCGGGGACATGTTGCACATTTTGAATCACACATTGCGCCTTTTTACCACCAACCACCACCTCTACGTCCACATCACCTTGGCCGGCCGCAGGTTCGACCTTGTCGTTGGCGGTCACCATGGACTTGGCAGACTTGGTGTAGTTGATGAACCCCACCTTCTCCACTTGGGTATGCTCCTCCGCACCTGAGTCGAGGCACCGCCGGTTGGCGCCCTTCAGGTCGTGGTTCTTTGTGCCGTTGAGGAGCGCCTTCTTGCCTTTGGCGCCTTTGCCGCCGGCCTGTGCTTCCTCTGGACACTCCTTGGCCCAATGGCCGTCCTTGCCACAGTTATGGCATGCACCCTTCTTGGCGCCCTTCTTGCTGCAGCCTTTACCGCCGCCTCGCTTGCCGCTGCTGCTGCCACCCTGCGTTTTGGTGATCAGGGCAGTTGAGGATGATGAGGTCTCGCCACCGCTCCGACGGTGCACCTCGTTGCGGATGTACTCGGCGACTGCGCCGTAGGTGAGTTTATCCTCCTCCCAACCTCCCAGCACGGTGATGAGAGGACCCCAACTGTCGGGTAGAGCCATGAGAAGCGCCATTGGCTGCATCTTCGTGTCAATCTTCCACCCCACATCATTGCATTGTGAGGCAAGAGACTCGATCTGTTGCATAGCAGAAATGACGTCCTCACCCTCCTCGATCCTCACCGTCAATAGTCGCTTCATTGCGAAGATCTTCTTGGCTAGGGATGTTGATTGGTGGATGGAGCAGAGCTTCTTCCACGCGTCGGCTGCCAGGTCGCAGCCATGGATATAGCCCCACTGAGATTCATGCAGCGCCGACAAGAGAAGCATCAGCGCCTCCGTGTTCTTCCTTGCAAAGGCCGTCTTCTCCTCGTTCGTTGCGCTTGCATCTTGAACCTCCGTTCCCTTCATGAGCTCCAGCAATCCCTTGTGCGCAAGGTAGATCTCAAAATGCCACCGCCACAGCCCAAAGCCTGGGCCGCCCATGTACTTTTGGATGGGCGAGGACTCTGTCTTCTGCGCCATGTTGAACTTCTGCAATGGACAGTCTCAACGTGCAACGG
>SZWC01008207.1:76108-89076 GCA_023375785.1 Penium margaritaceum
ACGCACGCACGCACGCACGCACGCACGCACGCACGCACGCACACACGCACGTACGCACGCACGCACGCACACACGCACGCACGCACCCACGCACACACGAGGGTATGGATTGGGAGAGGGGGAGGGGGAGAGGAAAGGAGTGTTCGATTCATGTCATTGTCACACGGTGACCTCTGGCCTTGTTGCACACTCACATCACTGGTGCAGGTGACTGACCAGAGAGAGACGACTTCGCCGGTTTGTTTGTCGTGACCAGATGCTTGGAAGACGAGCCATTGCGTGGATCAAGCAGAGCTGAGCCAGCCTCACATGCATTCCTCACATGCATACATGCATGTTTCTCATGAGCATAACCGGGTTTTCCCCCTAGCCAGACAATTGCTTGGCCAATGATTTGCTTTGTGTCTGGAAATCATTCTGTGAACAAGTCGGGTCGAATCCACCAGCTTCGAGGGAGGCGAGCGAGATCGTGCTCGCTGCTCGCTCGCTCGCTTGCTCCTTCTTGCTCGTAACAACTCTGTGCCAAGTTACTCGTTTCTGTCGATGCGTGTGGCTCTCTAACCTCTTCGCACTAAGCCATGGCGTATTGCCCATTCTAGCGTGCCTTGTGTCGTGCTCTTGCCTCCCTCTACTTGCTAGCCTAGGCTAGCTACTGGTATCAAAGCACGTGCGTAAGAGACGGACGATGGATCGACCCGTCGTCTACGGATCCTTGGACTGTTGTGTGATGGCCTCTCTTGGCGTCACGCACCCACCCCGCCGCCGCTTGTGGCCCTTAGGGGAGAGAGCGTCCTCCTGCTCTCCCCCTTGCCTCTCTCTCCCCTCTACGCCCGCCTCCTCTTCGTCGGCCGAGGACAAGGACGTCGCCTGTCTTTGGCGACAATCAGCCTAGTGGCGGAAGTTCGGTGTGAAAAGGGGGGTGGGGGGCATTCCATCATCTGCTGTCCTCTCCCTCTGTGGGAACGATACCTAAAGTGGGCGAGGCTCTCCCGCCTCAGTGCGTCTCTCGTACTACACCACGTTGGCAATCGTAGCGTAGGGTCGCACCATAGCAGTGTAGTCCCGCAGTACCGGCCACGCCGCCCACCACCCACAGCAGTAGCTGCAGCACCGGCCACGCCACACTCTCCTCCGCATCTGTAAACCAGGTGCCACACGAACAACGTGACAGCAGCAGAAAGCGGCCTGCTCCAGTGCCGCTCCTCTCGGCACACATCCCGCGGACTTGCAGCCGTTTTTGGACCACTGTTGCGGTGGTGACATGCGCATTACGGCTCTGAGTCATGGGGGAGTGTTGGTTTTTACGCATCTCTCATTGTACTCTGTTGTGTCCTCTCAGCTTGTGTACATCGGCGTGCATATTGTTGTGATTTGTGACGTTCTCTTACAGTCTACTATGACCACTCGGCCGTGTCCATACTCGTGCAGATCCCTGAGGCGGGCCCTGGTGACACCGGTGCGATGACTGGCTGCGGACTACCAGCTTGGAGCTGGCCGACTACCGTTCCAGAGCCCCGGACACTACCGGGACTTCCTGCTGTTTTTTTTGAAGCTTGCAGGAGTTTTTCGGCGGACTGGCCATGAGCCCAATTTGCATGTTTTTGCATTGCGTGTCCACCGTCTGATGGTGGATGCATGCATGTGCCATGTGACCAGTCGTAGCGTCCGTCTTGTGATCCTGCACGTCTAGGTTCAGACGCCATAGCATTCTGACATGTGTGCGCGGAGTTATGGCCAAAACAATGGTTTTGGGATGGTTTTCGGACAGCTCTTGGACCGCCGCGTGCGACACCCGCTGTGCGCCGCGGCAGGTATTTATGCCATGGACCTGTCATTTGTCATCTCTCTCTGCAAATGCTATTGAAGCATTTAGACACTTTGCCTTGTGTACCCTAGCCAAACTCTTGCCGTTGCGTGCACGACTTGTGACTGTGTCACCGTCTGATCAGGCACTGACGCCTGGTCAACAGGAGTGTTTCTAGGAAGCTTCCTTGCATCTTCTCATGGCATGAGAGCAGTGAGACAGTTCTCACTGAGCTACGCAAGAGAGACGGAGCAGAGCAGCAGTAGTGAGAGTCACCGCTGCAGCAGATCCACTGGGGCCTGTCGAAGACAGCCGGTCATCGTCGACGTAGCCCACACTCATCACGTGAGACTGTAGCAACCGTGTTGCCACCGTGCCAGCAGCAGCATAGTAGCAGAGCAGTAGCAGCAGCGGGGGCAGCAGCAGCGTCGTAGCAGCGGCTACAGCAGCGCATGGCGGCTACAGCGAGTGCAGCAGCCGTCCGCAGCCGCAGCAGCTTCCATGGAAACAGCAGCGCAGCGGCAGCAGCTGCGGCACCAGCAGAGCAGCAATAGCGGTGGTAATAGCAGCAGCAGCCGCGGTGGCAGCAGCAGAGCAGCAGCAGCTGTAGCAACAGTAGCACAGCAGCGGCAGCAGTAGCAGTGCGTGGCAGCGGTAGCGAGCAGCAGCCACAGCTCGCAACAATAGCAGCGGCATTGTGCAGCCGCTGCTACCACTGATGCGCACGTAGCCACGCAGCTGCTACTGTAGCAAATAGCACAGCTGCAGCAGCAACTATGCGGAAGCTACTGCGTAGCTTCCGCGTAGCTTCCACGCAGCCACTGTGGAGCGGCTGCACGCTCGCACAGAACCGCGAGAGAAAAAAAACGTTGAAAGGGGGAGTCGAGCTGACATCAACAATTTTTCTTGCTGATGTCATCAGGTCGTGCTGATACTAGCAACCACCTGTTGACGTTAGCACCGTACTTGGCCAAGTGTTTGGCCGGACAGTTTTGCAATCCGACAAACCTGACCTGTCTACCCATACTAAGAGGCGACATGGACTCGCCTGACAAGTGGAAGGGGAGAGGTGATCCCTTGTCCTCTTCTTCTGGGGTCCTGAGTCCAAGCTCGCAGGCCATTGAGGACCTGTGGAGCCAGCAGGATGAGATGAGTCGCCTACAGCGGGAGCAGACTGATGCCATCCGCACATTGACTGAGCTTTTGCGTGCCTAGTCCACGGTCCTATGGCAGGTTTCCGAGGGAGCTGTTGGCGTTGCGTTCTCTACATAGCAGTCGGCTGAGGTACCCGTGACAGCAGCTAGACCTGACCCACCACCTCCTTACCTCCTGGATGATGATCCATTCATGCCAGGCATGACAGGCGACTCTCCGGATCATGAGATTCGAGTTCCTCAGGAGCGCCTCTGTCAGCTGCAAATGGGCACCAGATCTCCTCGGTTTCCTCCGATACGATCGTCACCCGACTATCCCTGTGACTATCCCCTTCCAGGAGTCTTTCTCACCCCTCGTCCTCCTTAGCCTGCGGTTGTTCTCCCCACGGAGCGGCAACCCAAGGACTTTGAGACACCACCTCCACGGTACATCAGTGAGGATGGCTTTGACTGCTAAGAGATCCTCTTTCAGCTTTGGGCTACTTCAGAGGGAGTGTGGCCCTAATACCACAGCCCGCATTAGCCTACAGACCCAGCACAGGTGCTGAAAACAGCCAGGGCGATGCGCGAACTCCTCTATGCCATGCCACGTGAGACCGTCATCGATTTCCGCCCCTTCCTTGGCGAGGCCGGCACGGCCAACGACGCCGATCCACGCTGAGGCTGGGATCTGGCCTTATCCCTGCTGGCCGCAGAGACGCACGCCACTCGTGCAGCATACATTTGTGCCTTCCACTCTTTCCGTCGGGGGCATGCAGAGCCTGCAGCCGATTACTGGCAACGCGCCATGCGCATCTACACGCGCCTTACGACCTCAGGAGGCACATAGCTGTTGGCGCTCTGTACGATGATGCTCGAAGTAGGCCTTGAGTACACTAACATCTTCACACGTTACAGCGACGCTGTCCTCAAGCCCTTTTCAGCCACTCTACAGCTGCTCCCCTGGGTGCATCAGCTCTTCCTCCAGGTGACTTCAGCCCGCGAGGCAGCCGTGGCCCATCAGGAGACTTCTCTTGCTGCTGCGGTCGTCGCATCACCACCATCTTCCCTCCTGCAGTCTCCTTCTTCATCCTCCATCACGTCCTCGTCTTCCTCCTCCTCTTTGGACCCGCCCACACCCACTCAGACATAGGGTATTGCAGCAGCAGCTCAGGGGAAGAAGAAGTAGGGGAAGCGTTGATGAGGTCAGCAGCAATCACAGCAGCAGTCGTCATCCAGTGGTAGCAGTGGACACCCTGTTCACTGCTACAATTGTGGAGGTTCCCATTGCTACACCGAGTGCCAGCAGCCGCTTGACTGGGCGCGGATTACTCGTGGGCTCCATGCTGCACACGCCCTCCGTTCCACGTTCAGCACGTCATCCTTGCCATCCTCCGGACGCGTGGCGGCCACGACTGCAGCTTTTCCTGCTTCCTCACCGGCGAGTAGCAGTGATCCGGACCCACGCGACCGCACCATTGCTGAGCTACGACACCTTCTAACGCTCCGCTTTCAAGGAGAGGCAAGTGTGTCGTCATCGTCGGGTTTTCCACGAACTGTTTGTCCATCAGTTCGTGTAGATCGTGACGACGCGTGTGGGGGAGCAAAGTCAGCATGTGATCATGATGGGCCTGACTGCACCGATTGGGTTCATGAGTCTCATCTTTGTGCCCTGCGTCGTTCCTCCCCACTGACGGCTCAACGTCCCTCTGATGCCGAGTTTTCCATTGCCCGTTGTACAGTGACGTCCACCAGTCGTGACTCCGGTGGCACTTGGATCATCGATTCTGGTGCCACTCATCACATGACGTGTCGTCGTAGTGATTTTGTTGTTCTCGGTCCCGTCACGTCTGTCCGTTCCGTCCGTACAGGCTCTGGTCAGTCCTTGCCAGTCCATGGTGTTGGGGTTGTATGTTTCAACGGTCTGTCTGGCCCCTTGTACCTTTCAGACGTGTTGTTTGTGCCTGATCTTGAGCTCAACCTGCTTTCTATCTGTGCCTGCACACTGATGGGTCTCTCTGTGGAACATGCCGCAGACTCAGCGATTGTGACTGCTTCTGGCACTCACAACATTTTCCTTCGTGCCTCAGTCGTAGATGATATGTATCGCGTCTCTCAGACCTCCTCCCCTTCCTCTCCTTCCTCCTCCGGTCGGGTCTTTGTCACTGGTGTTCTGTCTCCGGAACACCAGCGGTTGCTTCATCGCCGTCTGTGTCACGTGGGCTCCGATAGTGTGTCGAAGCTCATTCGGCTTCTTGCGAGAAGCCACCCAAGACCGACTGTCTCTTTTGTGCTTAGGGGAAGATGCACCGATGCACCTACCCAGACTCTCGTTCCCGAGTACTTCGGCCTCTCGAGCTAGTTAACTCAGACCTTCTCGGTCCTCTTCCGGTCGAGTCCCTATCTGATAGGAGCCGGTATGTTCTGACTTCTTCTTACGACTTTACACGGATGCGGTGGGTCTACAGCCTGCGTTAGAAGAGCGACGCCGCCCTTGTGGTTCGACTCTGGCTAGTGATGGCTGAGCGTCAGTCACGTCACACGCTTCATACTTTCTACTCGGATCGCGGCAGTGAGTTCCTTGGCAAAGATGGACAGGTTCTTTGCTGAGCACGGGATTTTTCACCAGGTCTCCGCTCCTGCTACCCCTCAGCAGAACGGTGTTTCCGAGTGCTGGAACCGCACCATGAAGGATGCGGTTTGTGCTATGCGGTCTGAGTGCGGTCTTCTTGAGTCCTTTGTCTTTGAGTGTTTCGATTACATGACTTGGGTCTGGAACCGCCTACCGCACGGTCCGCTTCCGGACCATATTACACCGTATGAGCTCTCGTTTGGACACCATGCTGATCTTCGTCTCGCTTGCATCTAGGGATCCCTGGCCTCTGTGTGGTACAGCGAGGACCAGCAGGGGTCCAAGGTCTCACCTCGGGGCCGCTTTTGTGCCTTCGTAGGCATTTCCTCGCGGTCGAAAGCTTGGCGCTTCTGGGACCCTACTCGTCGTCACGTCATTGAGTCACGCGACGCCCTCTTTTTTGAGTCTCTCACCTACCGTGACCTGACTTCGATCACGGCACTCATTGCCACACATGCTCCTACCTATAAGGGTTCTCGACGGATGGAGGAGACTTCTACGCCAGCGAGCACCTCTCACCAGGCTGATGTGTCCGTTCGAGCCCCCTTCACCTCTCGGTCTCTGGCCCTTGATGACCCGGCGATCATCGCCGTCGGTCCAGAGACCTCGCTCGTACAGCCTATTTTACGTCCCATAGGTGCCCTTGCTTCTGTTCCCGCACCTTCTTCTACACCAGAACCTGTGTCTGCTGGCACTCCTGTTTCTGTGTTTGGTCCAGTCTCGCCTACTCCCATATCTGCTCTTGCTGGCACTCCTGCCTCTGTGTCAGGTCCAGCCTTCCCTGCTCCTACTGTCACACCCAGCCACGTGTCCCCCACACATGCATCTCCTCGCACGGCATCACTTGCCTTGCCTCAGTCCCCACCACCTGTTGTCGTGCCTGTCCTTGAGCCTGAGGTGCGCCCCTCGAGCTCCGGTTACTCCTGTGAGCCCGGTGGCTGTCTTCGACCACTGGATTCCGGAGCTCAACGAGCGTCGGACCCCGCACCCAGGCGCCCCTCTCGCAGCATTGCGAGTGCTGACCCCGGCACAAAGGCCCTAGGCCTGAGTGTCCGCAGTGAGCTCACAGAGGTACATCCAGAGTGCCCCGTAGGGTACAATCCCGTCACTCGCGAGTTCCATATCGCTTGTGATGCAGTAGCTCATCTTATGGTCGTCGGGCCTAGCACCGAGGCGTGTACCCTTGCCATACAGAGCTCTCCCTCTATGGCACATGACCCGGGCACCCTGAGGGAAGCTCTCTCATCACATGATGCCGACGCTTGGCGCGTTGCCTGTGAGGATGAGCTTTGCGCTATCCGAGAGCATAGAGTCTGCGAGCTTGTTGACCTTCTGCTTGGGAGGAAGGCTATTCAGGCTAAGTGGGTCTTTCGTAAGAAAGTGAAGCCGGATGGCTCACCGGAACGCTACAAGATCAACAAGCTCGTTGACCCGTTGAACGCTACCCGTTGACCCGTCGTCAACGGGTACTCTCAGATTGAGGGCGTCGATTACCATGACACTTTTGCCCCTGTCGGCCGCATGACCTCAGCTCAAGCTCTGTTCGGTGTAGTGGCTTAGCATGACTGGGAACTGCACCAGATGGACGTGAACAATGCGTTCCTCCATGGCTCTCTGGATGAGGAGATTTAGGTGGCTCAACCACCAGGCTTTGAGGACGGTGACAAGGTCTCGCGCTTGCGCAAGTCCTTGTACGGCCTCAAGTAGTCTCCGCGGTGTTGGAACCGGGAGATCATCGGCACTTTGACTCATGCGGGATATGTACAAAGCGAGGCAGATCCCTCTGTCTTCATCCTACCGACACCCGAGCGGTTCACCGCCATCCTGGTCTATGTCGATGAACTTCTGATCACGTCTCCGTCCCTGGAGGCCGTGAAGGAGGCCAAGGCTGTCCTTCAGACTTCCTACAGGATGAAGGACCTTGGTCATGCATCGGTGTTTCCTGGTATGGAGATCGTGCGAGTTTGCACACGTCGGACACTACTGCTGCATAAGGCCCGATACGCACGAGTTGTGGGGGAGCGTTTCAGCAACCTCCTTGGTGCAGTGCCCACCACTTCCACACCTTTTACTCCTGATGGACACGATGCCGTGAAGGTCGATAATCCCACGCAGCTGGGGAAGACAGTGGTCGTGACCTTGTACCTCCGTCTCATCGGATCTCTGATGTACCTGGCCACTACCACACGTCTTGACATTGCTTCCGCTATCAACCTCCCCGCTCGGTTCTCATAGGCTCCACGTGCCAGAGCCCTTCATGTGGCTATGCAAGTGGTGCGGTACGTGGTCTCCATGCCGTACCTCGGACTCTGCTTTCATCGGCAGTGTTCGAGGGTCCTTGACGGCTACACTGACAGCGACTGGGCTTAGAGCCCACATGGACGCAGCCGTATTGGCTACGCGTTCTTGCTCGGCGGTACCGCTCTGTCTTGGCGTAGCGGGAAGCAGGGCTGCATCGCACATAGCTCGTCAGAGGCAGAGTACGTTGCTTTGGACGCAGGGGCTGCTGAGGCGGTATGGCTGCAGCGCCTGTTTCTTGAGCTTGGTTAGTCAGTACGTGCCATTGTGCTTTGTTGCGACAACCAGAGTGCTCTCGCCATTGCGGAGAACTCTGGTGTCTTTCACGCTCGCACGAAGCACATTGCGGTTGAGCATCACTTTGTGCGTGATCTGGTGGAGAGACACGTGATCTCCGTCATGTGGGTTGGCACTGACATGCAGCGTGCTGATTTCTTGACGAAGGCACTAGCTCGCGGAAAGTTCCTGGTTGCCATTCATTCTGTTGGGCTTCGCCCCATGCCAGAGAGTGGTTGAGGGTGAGATTTGTGTCCGTGTCCCATCGTTTTACACACACTATTGTACTTGTCCCAGTGCTGCACGTGAATGGACATGCGTACCATCGGGTCATGGGGGAGTGTTGTGAATTGTGACGTTCTTCTACAGTCTATTGTGACCACTCGGCCGTGTCCATACTCGTGCAGATCCCTGAGGCGGACCCTGGTGACACCGGTGCGACGACTGGCCGCAGACTACCAGCTTGGATCTGGCCGACTACCGTTATAGAGCCCCGGACACTGCCGGGACTTCCTGCTGTTTTTTTCTGCAACTTGCAGGAGTTTTCTGGCAGACTGGCCATGAGCCCGATTTGCATGTTTTTGCATTGCGTGTCCATCGTCTGATGATGGATGAATGCATGTGACCAGTCGTAGCGTCCGTCTTGTGATCTTGGACGTCTAGGTTCAGACAGCGTAGCATTCTGACATGTGTGTGCATAGTTATGGCCAAAACAATGGTTTTGGGATGGTTTTAGGATAACTCTTGGACCGCCGCGTGCGACACCCACTGTGCACCGCGGCAGGTATTTATGCCATGGACCTGTCATTTGTCATTTCTCTTTGCAAATGCTATTGAAGCATTCAGACACTTTGCCTTGTGTCCCCTAGCCAAAATCTTGCCGTTGCGTGCACGACTTGTGACTGTCGTCACCGTCTGATCAGGCACTGACGCTTGGTCAACGGGAGTGTTGCTAGGAAGCTTCCTTGCATCTTCTCTTGCCGTCTAACTGACAGTGAGACTCGACGCTGCTGGACTGTCGTCCGGTAGAGCTGACGCACATTGAGGTCTACTCATAGTTTGCTAGAGCCTCCTATTGGTTTTCATGCATCTCTCATTGTACTCTGTTGTGTCCTCCCGCCTTGTGTAAATCGGCGTGCAGATGACTGACGGCGAGACTTGACGCCGCTGGAGTGTCGCTTGGTGGAGCCGACGCACGCTGGACCCACTCACCCGTCGCTGGAGCCTCCTTCCTCTGGCGATGCGCTCAGCTCCATCCGCAGGCCTCCTCGGTGGTCGGGCCGCTGGCAGTCACTGCCACTGCGGATGCAGTCTGCATGCACCTAGTGTTGTGTCTGGCTTTGGCATTGCGTCTGCAGCATCATGCGATGCCTAGGGTCCACGTCTTCTGTTGTATGGCCGTGTTTGGCATCGTTGACTGTCGTAGGCACTGCCTGGGTTCGTGTAGCCATAACTTCTTTTAGCTATCTTTCTGGCTGATTCTGACCGCACAACTGCGTTTGCAGCATCGGTATTATGGTATGGTGCAGTTTTCGGGCAAAACGGACGACGACCGGGTCTTGGATTGTCGGGCGTCTGGCAGGGCTCACCGAGTAAACCCTGCCAGCAAGAAAATAGGTCTAGAACTGTTTTCTGATTGGCTAGTTAGCTCAGTAACAACTTCTACACTAGTGGGGGGGGCCTAGAACTTGGAGGGGTTCCCCATTGTTGCTCATTCTTCATTGCTAATCAGTTACTTCCAGTTTTCAGCTGCTTTCTGGCGCTAACACTGGCACGCGCACTTCTGAGTAACAAACCCAGAGCTTCCACACTTAGTCTCTAGAGCAGCAGACTGAGGGGGCAGCAGACTCAAGTAACAAGCGTGGAAGCCCGCATGCTGCATCAACAACGCATGNGTTAGCTCAGTAACAACTTCTACACTAGTGGGGGGGGCCTAGAACTTGGAGGGGTTCCCCATTGTTGCTCATTCTTCATTGCTAATCAGTTACTTCCAGTTTTCAGCTGCTTTCTGGCGCTAACACTGGCACGCGCACTTCTGAGTAACAAACCCAGAGCTTCCACACTTAGTCTCTAGAGCAGCAGACTGAGGGGGCAGCAGACTCAAGTAACAAGCGTGGAAGCCCGCATGCTGCATCAACAACGCATGCTGCCCCAACCTGCTGCCTAGGTTTCTAGCTTGGTATCAGAGCCAGAGCGTAGCAGCAACAGCAGAAGACCGGCGTACAGGTGCCATACAATGCCGGAGGACCCCCATACGCGCCACTGCAGGGGAAATGCTGCCGGATTTTTTGCGGCTGCATTGACCCGCCTGGCGGCGGCGCCAGATTTTTTCCCACGGCCACTCGGCTAGGAGAAATGCTGCCAAAATTTTTTGGCAGCACTGATCCTCACACGAGACGCGAGGAGGTGAGCGGCAGGCCGCGTCCAACATCTATGGGCGACAACGCACGCAGCAACGTCATCCAAGTGCAGTTACTTGCACCAGCACGCGGCAGCAGCAGCTTGCAGTAGCGGCAGCCGCAGGCAACGGCAGCGAGCAGTGGCAGCAGCAGCCAGCAGCAGCTGTGTGTAGCAACAGCAACAGGCAGAAGCAGCAGGTCGCGGCAGCCTTCACCAATAGTATTCCGCATTAGCAGCCTGCAGCAGCAGCTCGCAGCAGCTTGCACAAGCAGCAGGCCGCATCAGCAGCCTGCAGTAGCAGCTCGCAGCAGCAGCCCGCAGCAACAGCGAGCAGCAGCAGTGGTTTACCAGCTGTAGCAACGTGCAGCAGCATCAGTAGGCTGCAGCAGCCGCAGCAGCAAGCCGCAGGAGCAGTCAGCCGCACCAGCTACTGCAGCAAGCAGCAGCTAGTAGCGATTGCTGCTACTGCTCGCTGCTCGTAGTGAGCGAGCAGCGAGCAGCAGTCCGCTGCTACCAACAAGCAGCAGCTCGCTGCCCGCTGCCAGCGAGCAGTAACTCCCTGCCCGTTGCCAGCGAGTAGCAGCTCGCTGCCCGCTGCCAACGAGCAGAAGCTCGCTGCCAGCGAGCAGCAGCCCGCTGCTCGCAGCTAACAGCGGGCAGCTGCCTGTTGTGACAGATAAGGAAGAAGAGAAAGAAAAAAAGAGCAAAAAACAATCCCCCATCCCACCTGCTTCGCCGCCGTTGCTACAGCAGCTGCCTTTGCTACTATAGCAGCCCTAGTAGCCGCAGCAGCCCACAGCAGCAGCAACTGCTACTACAACTGCAGCCGCAACAGTAGCAACAGCAGTAGCAGCAACCGCAGCAGCAGCAACAACCTCAGCAGCAGCAGCCGCAACAACAACTGTAGCAGCAGTAGCCACATCAGCAGCAGCAGTAGCAACAACAGCGATAGCAGCAACAACAACAGCAGTAGTAGCAGCAGCATCATCAGCAGCAGCGGTAGCAACAACAGCGATAGCAGCAACAACAACAGCAGTAGTAGCAGTAGCATCATCAGCAGCAGCAGCAGTACCAACTGCAACAGCAGTACCAACTGCAACAGCAGCCGTAGCAGCAGCAGCAAACAGTAGCAGCAACAGTAGCAGCAGCAACAACAGTAGCAACTGCAGCAACGGCCCCAACAACCGCCACTGCTAACGTCAGCATCCCACTACTGACGTCACTACTGATGTCACTACTGACGTCATCAAGTAAAAAAACCATCAAAACAAAGGGCATCACACCATGGCTAGTAGCCCTACTAGGGAGGGGTCCTCCTCTGCTGGGAGGACCCCCACCCCCCCCTTTCTTGCAGCGGCTACAGCAGTAGCAGCAGCAGCAACAGCAGCAGTAGCAGCAGCAACAGCAGCAAGAGCAATAGAAACAGTAGGAGAAGCAGTGGGAGTAGCAGCAGTAGCTACAGGAGTAGCAGCAACAGCAGAAGCAGCAGCATCAGTAGCATTAGGAGGAGCAGCGGCGCCAGCAGCCCTCTGATGTCGTTGGCGATAACCCTGAACCCCTCGCTGATCTTCAACAACAGCTCGCCGCCCTGACGCAACAGCTTGCGGTACTGCAACCGTTAGTTTCCCAGTCTGTCCCCAATGCACCTCCGTCCTTCCCCCCTCCAGGGCGTCCCAGCCCAGCTATGTTTGCTGCCACGCAATACCTGGCGTAGCAGCAGACTCTGCGCCAGCAGCAGACAGTGACCTCCGTCCTTGGCCCCACTCTGGGTGCCGACCGCAAGCAAAAGGACTTTGAGACGCCGCTGCCGCCGCTTCAGGCCGGCGAGCAGTTTTGGAGCTGGGAGCTCAGCTTTCGCATCTGGGCGCAGGGTGAGGGCCTGTGGGCATACTACACCCTGCCGTATGACGCCACCCTGGCCAACAAGCTGTATGACGCAAGTCGTGACATCCGGGCTCTCGTCCCTGTCGCCCCTCCGGCTTCCCGCCTCGCCCTCGAGCCCTTCTTAGGCGACTTCACCGCTGGCGCCACCCCAGACCCTGCAGCCGCGTGGCACGTTCTCACTCATCCCCATCGCTTGTCCAGCGACACTGAGACTAGCCGCCTGGTGCGGGAGTTCAACCCCCTGCACATGGGAGAGACCGAGATGGTCACCTCCTACTGGCAGCGGGCGGAGGACATCCTTTGTCGCCTCGGGAAATCTGACCCACCCCCTTTGGTCGCGCTCCTCACCATCAAGCGCGGTGCCACCGAAGCGTACTCGGACGTCTTCGTCCACTACCCTCACGACATTCTCTCCACCATGGCGGCCCAGGGCACCCTCCTGCCCTGGGCATACGAGCTCTTCCTCCGCATTGAGGAAGCTCGTCTGGAGTCCCGACTCCAGCGCACGGAGGCCGTCGCCTCCCCTGCCGTCGCCTCCCCT
>SZWC01008207.1:97633-115090 GCA_023375785.1 Penium margaritaceum
CTTGTTCCAGCTTTTCTTCTTCTTCCCCGAGGGCGATGGGGTAGCTGCGACGGGGGAGGCAACGGCCACGGAGGCAATGGCATGGGCGGCGACGACAGGGGATGCAAGGGCCTCCGCGCGATGGAGCTGGGACTCCTGGCAAGCTTCCTCAATGCGGAGGAAGAGCTCATATGCCCAGGGCATGAGAGTGCCCTGGGCCTCCATGGTCGAGAGTACGTCCTGAGGGTAGTGGACGAAGATGTCCGCGTATGCGCTGGTGGCACCGTGCTTGATGGTGAGGAGCACGGACAGAGGGGGCGGAGCAAATTTGCCGAGTCGACGGAGGATGTCCTCCGCCCGCTGCCAGTAGGCAGTGACCGTCTCGGTCTCCCGCATGTGCAGGGAGTTGAACTCCCGGAGCAGACGGCTGATCTCAGCGTCACTGGACAGGCGATGGGGTCTGGTGAGGACGTGCCATGGGGCTCCAGGGTCTGGGATGTCACCAGTGGTGAAGTCGCCGAGGAAGGGCTCAACGGCAAGGCGGGAAGCTAGGGGGGCGACTGGTACGAGGGCACTGACAGCGCGACCAGCATCATATAGCTGATTGGCCTGGGTGGAGTCGTAAGGGAGGGTGTAGTAGGCCCACAGACCCTCACACTGCGCCCAGATCCGGAAGCTGAGCTCCTAGCTCCGGAAATGCTCGCCGGCCTGAAGCGGCGGCGGCGGTGTCTCAAAGTTCTTCTACCCACGGCCGGCACCCAGAGTGGGGCCAAGGACAGAGGTCACTATCTGCCGTTGGCGCTGAGTTTGCTGCTGAGCTAGGTAGTACGTGGCGGCGGAGACAGCGGGGCTAGCGTGCCCTGGAGGGATGAACAACGGCAGCGCGCTGCTGGCGGTGTGGAAGGCGACTGGCTGTAGCTCTGGAAGCTGTTGTGTCAAGGCGGTGAGTTGTTGCTGAAGAGCAGAAATTGGGTCAGGGTTTCCGCCAACGCTACCAGTGAGTTGGTGTTGCTGCTGCTGCTGTAGGGGTGGCGGATGCTACTGCTGTAGCGACGGTGGCTGCTGTTGTATGGGCGGCGGCTGCTGCTGCTGCAGCGGCGGCGGCTGCTGCTGTAGAGGCGGCGGCTGCTGCTGGTGCAACGTCGGCGGCTGCTGCTGTTGAGGCGGCGGCGGCTGCTGTTGCTGCTGATTCGGCTGCTGCTGGTGCGGCGACGGTAGCTGCTGTTGCCGTGGTGGCGGCGGCTGCTCCTGCTACTGCGGCGACGGCAGATGCTGCTCCTACGGCAGCGGCGGCGGCTGCTGCTGCTACAGCGGCGGCGGGTGCTGCTGCTGCTGCTGGTGCTGCTGCTGCAGCAGTCGTTGTAAGAAAGGAGGGGTAAGGGTCCCCCCACCAAAGGAGGACCCCTCCTTGCCGGGACAACCAGCCATGTCTTAGTGTCCCTTGTTTTCTTTTTCTGTCTTTGTGTTGCTGATGTCAGCAAGAGATTGGAGCAGTGGGGAGTCTACCCACCCCTTTGGCCTTCCCCCTTTCCCCTTCTCGCCCTCTTCTTTTTTTTGTTGATGACGTCAGCAGTGACGTCAGCAGAGGGGTGCTGACGTCAGCAGCGGCGGATGTTGGGGCCGCCGCTGCTGCTGTTGGTGCTGATGCTGCTGCAGCCGCTGCTGCTACTACTGTTGCTGCTGCTGTTGTTGCTGCTGCTGCTATTGCTTACTGCTGTTGCTGCTGCTGTTGCTGCTGCTGCTGGCGCTGCTGCTACTGCTGCAGCTCCTACTGCCGCTGCTGCTGCTGCTACTGTTTGCTGCTGCTACTGCTACTGCTGCTGCTGCTGCGGTTGCTGTAGCTGCTGCTGCTGCTGTTGCTGTTGCTGCTGCAGCTGCTGTTGTTGCGAGCTACAACAGCTACTTTTGCTGCTGCAGCTCGTTGCTGCTACTGAGCGCTGCTACAGCTGCTGCGTGCTGTAGCAGCTGCTCGCTATAGCTGCGGGCTGCTTCAGCGAGCTGCTGGGGTGAGGGATTTTTTGGTTGCCTTTTTTTGTTTTTTTTTCCTTGTCATAGCGGGCAGCAGCCCGCTGTCTGCTGCGAGCAGCGCGCTGCTGCTTGCCTGGCAGCAGCGAGCTGCTGCTCGCCGGCAGCAGCGGGCTGCTACTCGCTGCTTGCTTGCTGCGAGCAGCGAGCAGCAGCAGCCGCGGCTGGCAGCTGCCAGCTGCTGCTTGCTGTTGCTCGCTGCTACTGCTGCTGCTAGCCGTTGCTGGAGCTCGCTACAGCAGCTGTTGCAGCCCGGTGCTGCTTTTGCATGCTGCTGCAGCTGCTGCATACTGCGGCTGCTGCCTGCTGCCGCTGCGGGCTGCTGCTGCGGGCTGCTGCTGCAGCGGGCTGCTGCTGCTGCGCGCTTCTGCTGCTGCTGCTGCTGCGCGCTGCTGCTGCTGCTGCTGCGAGCTGCTGCTGCTCCGGGCTGCTACGAGTTGCTGCTTCTGCCTGCTAATGCTGGTGGTGCCAGTCACTTCACCTGGGTGACGTTGCCGCTTGCGTCGTCGCCCACAGACGTCAAACGCAGCCTGCCGCTCACCTCCTCGCGTCTCGCGTGGGGGTCAGTGCTGCCGAAAAAATTTCGGCAGCATTTCCCCTGGCCCAATGGCCGTGGGAAAAAATCATACGCCGCCACCAGGAGGGTCAATGCTGGCAGCATTTCCCCTGCACTGGCGCGTATGGGGGTCCGCCGACGTTGTCTGGCACCTGTTCGCCAGTCTTCTGGTGCTCCTGCTACGCTCTGGCTTTGATACCAAAATGGAAAGTCTATGCAGCAGGTTGGGGCAGCAGCGTTCTTGATGCAGCGTGCGGGCTTCCACGCTCGTTGCTTAAGTCAGTCTGCTGCTCTAGAGTCTAAGTCTGGAAGCTATGGGTTTGTTACTCAGAAACGCGCGCGCCAGAGTTAGCGCCAGAAAGCATATGAAAACTGATAGTAAATGATGAAGAATGAAGAATGAGACACAATGGGAGACACCTCCAAGAACTAGCCTCCCAACAGCTCTGTAGAGCTTGTTACTCAGTTCAACAGCCAATCAGAAAATAGCTCTATTTTCAGGCTGGCAGGTTTTCTCGGTGAGGCCTGCCAGACGACCGACAGCCCAAAACCCGGGCGTCGTCCGTTTTGCCTGAAAACTGGACCATACCATAATACCGACACTGCGAACGCAGTCGTGCGGTCAGAATCAGCTAGAAAAATAGTAGCAGAGAGTTATGGCTGCCCGAAACCAGGCAGCGCCTATGGTAGTCCATGATGCCGAACAGGGTCATACAGCATGCAACAAGGACCCTAGGCAAGGCATGACGACGCAGACGCGACGGGACGCGCTGGACGCATGCAGACAACAATTGCGATGGCAGTGACCGTCGGCAGCACGACCGCTGAGGAGGCCCGCCGATGGAGCTGAGTGTTGGTGTATGGTAAGGCTGCACACGGATCCTATCTGCGGATCCTGACGTGGATCCGGATTCGTGGGACGGATCCTGGACCGGGATCCGGAACCGGGGTTCCGGATCCATAGATTCGCGGATCCATGGATTCACGGATCCGGGACCTGGATCCACGGTTCCCCTATACCGGATCCAGCCTGATCTACATGGACAAAACAAAATTCTACATAGGGCACGCTCGACTCCTCCCTGAGAGGAGTCGCGCGCGCCTGCAGCACGAATGACTCCTCCCGGGGAGGAGCCCAGCACGACACGCTTGTCTGGGAGTGCCCGACTTCTGACATAGTTGGCCCACGCCATTGCATTGTCTGGCCTGTCAGGCAATGACCATTGAGGATGGGCCCCGTGCGTCGGACGTGGACCACCAGAACTTCGCGCCCGCAGTTCTGGTGGTCCACGTCCAATGCACGGTCATGCGCTGCTCAAGTGTAGATGTCAAGCGCGGCACGCGGGCATGGCTGTTTGAATTTCAATGAGCGAGTTTCTCGGATCCGCGACAGATTTGAGCAGGACCTCTCGCATTTCTTTTCTCCCCCTACCCCCCCCCTCAGGATCCGGTCAGGATCCGTGAATACAAACCGGATCCAGGAACCTGGATCCGGAACCGCGGATCCGGTTCTGGATCCGGTATCCGTGGATAGTTACCACGGATCCCAGGATCCGTTTGCAGCCTTAGTGTATGGGCTTTGAGCTGTCATGTAGCCTTGTTTAGGGAGAGTCTCCTAGCTTGAGCTGATGGTTCCCCAGTGGCTACATTACTCTTTCTGTGACATGAATAGTGCATTCTAGCAGCCCAGTTTCCACATATGTGTCTCGTAGAGTTTTCTCGGTGGTCGAGACCCGGGCACTTGGTGGTTTCTGCTAGTGCTCCGGGAGACCCACAAAGATTGACTGCATATTGCCTCTGACAGGTTGTACACTCTCTCTGTGGTCGAGACCCGGGTACACGGTGGTTTGTGCCGGTACCTCGGGAGACCCTGCACTGATTGATCTAGTTTTAGGGACCTTTTGACAGACATGTGTAGTCTGCGTGTGGCTGAGGCCCGGACGTCCGGTTACGTGTTCCAGCGTCTCGAGAGGCCTAAACTTGCCTAGCTTGGCTAGACCGTGATGGTAGTGTGTCACCGTATATTCTGGTTGTGTTTGGGGTATATTTGATATTTTCCTATCGGTCGAGACCCAGGCACACGGTTGCCTGTTCCGGTGCCTCCGGAGACCTCCAGTTTGTGGTTTCATGTTTTGGGACATGTGTACTCCCCGTCCGTGCGTTTTGGTGCGGCGGGGATGACGGGGCCTGGTGGGCTAGCCGCCAGTCCCCAGTACAAAAGCTCAGTGTATGGCTCATTGTACTCTCTCCTTGATTCTTAATTCTGTTATTCCAGACTTAGCCAAATTTTGGCTCTGCGTTTATCCCGCTCACACCCGGAGCTCATGTCTCATCCAGCATGGGCCTGCATGCCCTAGACCTATTTTAGCATGGTATCAGAGCACAGGGGGGCCATGTGAGTAACAAAGCAGCAGAATGAGTCTGAAACGCTGCTGAGATGCGCCACGTGGCGCCACGCAGACATGAGTGTCCAGGAGCGACAAACGTGTCTGCAACAGCAACAACGACAGCTTTCATCTTCCACCTAAGCTAGGTTTAGTGATTTCAAAGATCCCACTGGGTGCTACTGAAGCTGTTGTATGGGCGGCAGAAGCAGCACCATCGGTAGCAGTATCAAAATAACAACAATGCCTTCCGGCAGAAAAGTGTAAGTGTCAACCGTGTGCAGCAGCGGTGCAGCCACATGCACGTGGCGTAGTTGCACGTGCAAGCAGCGCTCAGCATCAGCAGCGGCATTGAGCAGTGCGCAGTGCGCATTAGCAGTGGCAGCAGCCGCAACCAGCCGCATGGCAGCCTGCAGTCGCAACAGTGTCTAGCGTGCAAACAGCGTGGCAGCCCATTGGCAAGCTGCCGCGTGCAAGGAGAGGGCAGTTGCAGTCGCGCAGTGCAGCCACTCGCCGCCACTTGCTGCGGCAGCAACGCACGGCAGCAGTATTCTGCACTCTGAGCAGCAACAGTTTTGCGTAGCGTGACAGCACCAGCGCGAGCAGCGAACAACAGCAGCCGCGTTGCGCAGCTTGCGCTGGCGGCAGGAACAGCAACAGCATTTGCGCAGCTTGCGCGTCTTGCTGCAGCGCAAAAGCAACAGCAGACATCCCTCTCCTCTCCTCTCTCTGCTGCTCTGCTCTGCTCTTCTCCTTTCTCGCTTCCGGTTCTCTCGCACCCCACAGTCTCCCGCTCTGTGGTTCTCACTCTCGCTGGTTCTCACAGTCTCTCTCTGGCTCTCGCTCTCGTTCGCTCTCGCTGTCTCCCTCTCGCTCTCGCTGGCTCTCTCTCTTGCTGGCTCTTGCCCTCGCTGGCTCTCGCTCTCTCTCTCACTCTCGCTGACTCTCGCTCGCTCTCACGGACCCGACCCCTAGCAGTCCCCCTGACGTCATCACCGTCGGCACTTCGCAGCGGCGAGAGTCACCCACGACTTTCGCGTGGGTGCGAAATCACTCACGCGATCGTGGGTGGTTGCCGGTCGTTCTGTCATTCTCCACTCCGGATTTAATCTGGCCATCTCACTCAATAAAAAAAACTTAGGCCACAGGGACAATTGAGAACACCTGGGTATTTCGATCGCCCAGCGGGTATTTCTGTAACCTTTTGTAGAACCAAGCAGTCCTTTTAGCTTGCTAATTTTTTCTTCTTCTTTTCTTCTTCTACGGAAGGGGAGGCACTTTTACATTCTTTTTTTTTCTCCCTTTAAACACAAGTACGTCTACCGTGCACTACAACCCTTTTTATTCTTTAGTTCCTTCAGGCCTCATCCCTTCTTCTTTGCACCACCTAGGGACAGTGCCCTTTTCCTCTCATCGTCCCTCTCGGCACGATGTTGCCATGGCAGGGGCCACCCTCTGGCCCTTCCCTCACCCAGGGATTTTCTCCCTCGCCCACTGATAGTGTTCTGCACTCTTACCCTCTTCATCCGCGACCCTCAGACTCTCTGAGGCCGCCGCCGGGACAACCACCACGTGGTCACCCCTGCCATGTGCACCCGTGGTCGTTTTCGCCGGGACACAATCCCTCCCACCACGATTTGCCTTCTGGCACAGTGCTCCTACCACCGGCACCCCCATCTCATGGTGGTGCTGGTCAGTCCCTCCTGTGGTCAGTCTCTTCCCCACCACGTGAGAGCATTTTCCTCGCTCCGTCGTTTTACCAGCCTACTGGTGCATTGACGTGGACATCACCCTCTCATGGGTGCACGGGACAGCCTCCTCTGTGGTCAGCTTCTGCTCTGACCAGGGCCGGCGCTCAATACACCTCCGCGCGCCATCAGCCTGACGGCTTGGTGTCCAGACCACCTCCACCCTCTGGTCAGCCTTCTCCATGGTCCTTCTTGTCACCACCGCGACAGGGAGTTCTTCACGCTCATCCGCATCCTCCTTTGCCATCAGGGGTTGATGTGTGGCCGCCAGCACCACCTCTTCGTGATGCTCCTCTCCAGTCACTCCCATGGTCCGTCGGTCCACCTCCGGGACACGGCACTCTCCATTCTCACCACCATGACTCTCCCACGAGTGGCCCTCTTCTTCCACGGCAGGATCCAGCTCTTCGTGGGTTTGCCTGCCACTTCTGTGGCGATGGATGCCACGGTTGGCGCCAGTGTCACCTGCGTCCCAGTAGGTGGCATTCACCCTGGCTCCCGCCTCGTGAGTTCCCTCACACACCACAGCAGACAGACCTACCTCATTCGTCCGATCATCACATAGGTGATATTGCTATCCTGACCACCGAGCTCCAGATTCTGCGCCAGATGCTGCAGCAGATCAGGGACCATCTCTTCACCCATCTGGCTAACTCTTCCTGTACACCATTGTCCTCCTCTTCCTCCTCTTCTTCAGAGCGACCTTCCCCAGCTGCCTTGGACCTTCCGTCTTAGTCTGCAGCTATTCTCTCCATCCTCCGCTCCACTGGTGTCATGCCTCATCCCAGTCCGCCTCCAACTCGTCGACGTCGACGTCGTCCATCGCGTCATGTTCGTCTCGTCTCTGGCACGTCTTCATCTCCACCGGCTTCTGTCGTTGCACCGGTTGAGGGGGGGTGTGTGCATCCGTTCACTTCGCCATCGACTATGTCAGTGATCACCGAGGATGGAGCAGGAGCACTTAGTACTGCACATGTTGGAGTAGGTCCATTGATCGTAGCAGCATCAGACACATCCACACAGTCTACATCCACGCTTTCCGCACCCTCTACTGCACCTGCTGCATCAGCTGGTACAGCTGCACTTGCTGCACCGGCTGCCCCACCTGTCGCATCGCCTGCAGCAGTGTCCTCTACAGCTTCTACAGCTTTAGGAGTAGTAGCAGCATCAGACACATCCACACAGTCTACATCCACGCTTCCCGCACCCTCTACAGCACTTGCTGCATCAGCTGGTACAACTGCACTCGCTGCACCGGCTGCCCCACCTGTTGCATCGCCTGCAGCAGTTTCCTCTACAGCTTCTACAGCTTTAGGAGCAGTAGCAGCATCAGACACATCCACACAGTCTACATCCACGCTTTCCGCACCCTCTACAGCACCTGCTGCATCAGTTGGTACAGCTGCACTCGCTGCACCGGCTGCCCCACCTGTTGCATCGCCTGCAGCAGTGTCCTCTACAGCTTCTACAGCTTTAGGAGCAGTAGCAGCATCAGACACATCTACACAGTCTACATCCACGCTTTCCGCACCCTCTACAGCACCTGCTGCATCAGCTGGTACAGCTGCACTCGCTGCACCGGCTGTCCCACCTGTTGCATTGCCTGCAGCAGTGTTCTCTACAGCTTCGACAACTTTAGGAGCAGTAGCACCATCTGCTCCATCTACTTCTTCACCAGTAGCCGCAGCCTCGGCATCCTCTACTGCATCCACAGATTCATCAGCCTCTCCTACAGCACCTGCTTCACTTACAGGACCAGTTGCATTGGCTGCGACAGTTGCACCTCCTGTATCAACTACCCCATCTGCTGCATCCGCTCCATTGCGAGCACCGACATCATCTGCAGCATCCGTAGTTTTTGCAGCATGAGCATCCTCACTAGTTGTATCGATGCCCTTGGCAACAGTAGGTACTACGGCGGCGCCTGTGATAGGTGCATCTACTACATCCTCAGTACCAACAGCACCAGTTGTATCTGGCGCCTCTCCAGCGCTTCCATCTTCCACACCAGCCCTTCTAGCCACGTTAGTTGCACTGACCACATCGTCTCCACCAAGATCCCCAGCTTCATCACTGGGGTCGACGTCTTCATCAAGATCCTCTGCATGGGCGGTGTCAGCACCTGCTGAGGCATCAGCTACATCTATTGTATCGACATCCTCTACAGCACCTCCAGCATCCGTTCCGTCCGCTACATCGGCAGCACCAGCTTCATCAGCAGCACCAGCTGCATCATCAGCACCAGCTGCATTAGCACCACCGGCTTCATCGGCAGCATCTGCTACATCAGCAGCACCGGCAGCATCTGCATCATCAGCTGCATCGGTAGCATCATCTCCACTGGCAGCATCAGCGACATCATCAGTAGCAGCCACATCGGCAACCTCAGCTGCATCGACAGCATCAACCGTGTTGGTTTGTCCCTCATTGGTCAGTGATTATGCAGCAGCTGATAAAGACATCTTGGGGCGGGCGTCGGAGTCTTGCCCACCTATGGTGGTGACTGCAGAGTTAGTGCCCTTCACCAGGTCGGCAGCACCAGCTTCATCAGCAGCACCAGCTGCATCATCAGCACCAGCTGCATTAGCACCACCGGCTTCATCGGCAGCATCTGCTACATCAGCAGCACCGGCAGCATCAGCAGCACCGGTAGCATCTACATCATCAGCTGCATCGGCAGCATCATCTCCACAGGCAACATCAGCTACATCATCAGTTGCAGCCACATCGGCAACCTCAGCTGCATCGACAGCATCAGCTGTGTTGGTTTGTCCCTCATTGGTCAGTGATTATGCAGCAGCTGATAGAGACATCTTGGGGGGGAGCATCGGAGTCTTTCTCACCTATGGTGGTGACTGCAGAGTTAGTGCCCTTCACCAGGTCGGCAGCACCTAGTCATTCCTGTCTGAGATGCCGAGCTGAGGAGGATGACATTCGTTCGCAGATCAGTGCGCAGGAGACGTACGTCGCTACCGTTCGAGCGATATTGGCCGGCGACATCCCTCCACCGGAGGATGCTCCAGGTTACACCTTCATTGGAGGCATGGGGAGGAGCGATTACATCCAGATGTCTAGAGAGTGTGAGCTGAGGGATGCAGAGGAGTGGTTGCGTGCACTACAGGATACGTTAGCCGAGATACTTGCTGAGGGTTGTAGCGGACACAGCCCAGATGGTTCCGAGTCCAGTTCCGTAGCACCCTCAGACAACACCTTACAGGAAAGGGATCCTGCAGTAGTGAGCAGCGACGACACATCAAACAGCCTTGCGACATCCTTCAGCTCACCCACATCCTTCTCCTTTACACCTGGACCATCTCTCTCCACCTCTGAGTCTTGCACGCCTCCTACCTCACAGGTTGTCCAGCATTCACGTCCTTCAGCTGACCCTTTGTCTCAGTCCTTGGACATCTTGAGACAATTTGCTTCAGGAGGCACACCACCTGGAGCCACGCAGCTTCAAGCGGCAGAGATGGAGGTGATGGTACTCCGGAGAGTGGTTGACTCCTTGTCCACCACGTATAGTGAGATGATGGCAGTGCTCGAGGATGTTGAGTTTGAGTTTCGCATAGTGACTCAGGAGGATCATGCCAAGATGCGTGAGCGCGCCTCTCTTCTCCAGGGTGAGTTGGTTGTAGCACAGGAGCACCTACGCACATTGGAGTGTACAGTTGCTATACCGACTGCAGGAGTGAGTTTCACACACACAGCTCCAGCTCCGTCTCCACTCTCCACTCTAGGATCTTCCGACACCATCCTCTCCACCTGTACTACTTCGGAGTCTGCTAGTCGGGACCTCTAGCACCTTCCAGATGTGGGGGGATCAGCCTCTCTCTCCTCTCTCTGCCATGGAGCATTCGGTAGCGTCTTCTCCACTCCTGCACCCTCTGAGTCTGATGAGAGTTACACCCAGGATCCTGCTAGTTGGGATCTCTGGCAGCTTCCATGTGGTGAGTGACAGGCGTTAGAGAGTGCGTGAGAGAGTTGTGCACATGTTCGTCATTGTAGCATCATCCTCATCTCTCTGATGACATACTCACATCTCCAGCTACGGTCAGGTGTGACCATTGTTGGATTTTTTTTCCCAGGATCGTTTGAGCCAGAAGGAGATGCAGTGTTATCTTCAGGCGATAGGTTCATAGCCTTCTGCATGCAGGGGGGGCAGATGCATCCTAGCACATTGGTGCTGGTGTTCATGTTCTCAGGACTCTCTCATCACGGGGGAGCGTCTGTATCTTCTCAGCTGGTACCTTGTCGACAGCTCTTGCAGACCAGGGGGAGTGTTGGTGTATGGGCTTAGAGCTGTCATGTAGCCTTGTTTAGGGAGAGTCTCCTAGCTTGAGCTGATGGTTCCCCAGTGGCTACATTACTCTTTTTGTGACATGAATGGTGCATTCTAGCAGCCCAGTTTCCACATATGTGTCTCGTAGAGTTTTCTCGGTGGTCGAGACCCGGACACTTGGTGGTTTCTGCCAGTGCTCCGGGAGACCCACAAAGATTGACTGCATATTGCCTCTTACAGGTTGTACACTCTCTCTGTGGTCGAGACCCGGGTACACGGTGGTTTGTGCCGGTACCTCGGGAGACCCTGCACTGATTGATCTAGTCTTAAGGACCTTTTGACAGACATGTGTAGTCTGCGTGTGGCTTAGGCCCGGACGTCCGGTTACGTGTTCCGGCATCTCGAGAGGCCTAAACTTGCCTAGCTTGGCTAGACCGTGATGGTAGTGTGTCACCTTATATTCTGGTTGTGTTTGAGGTATATTTGATGTTTTCCTATCGGTCGAGACCCAGGTACACGGTTGCTTGTTCCGGTGCCTCGGGAGACCTCCAGTTTGTGGTTTCATGTTCTAAGGCATGTGTACTCCCCGTCCGTGCGTTTTGGTACGGCGGGGATGACGGGGCCTGGTGGGCTAGCCGCCAGTCCCCAGTACAAAAGCTCAGTGTAGGGCTCATTGTACTCTCTCCTTGATTCTTAACTCTGTTATTCCAGACTTAGCCAAATTTTGGCTCTGCATTTCTCCCGCTCACACCAAGAGCTCATGTCTCATCCAGCATGGGCCTGCATGCCCTAGACCTATTTTGGCACTGAGCACTTCGTCGGAGAGAGGAGGCTCCAGCGAACCGCGAATGGACCTCAGCGTGCGTCGACTCCACGGGATAATGCTCCATCAGCCTCGAGTCTCGCCGTCAGTCATCTGCACACCGATGTACACAAGTCGGGAGGACACAACAAATTGGAAATAATTTTAGGGCATGCAGGCCCATGCAAAAACGAACATGAGCTCTGTGTGTGAGTGCAATACAAGACGGCAAGAATTTGGCTAAGTCTGGAACGCTGAATATAAAGAACAAGGAGAGTTTACAAATGAGCCCCTAGCGGGCTTATATAGGGGCTCCGGCAGCTAACCGCACCGGGCCCCGTCACCCCTGCTGAACCCAAATGATTCAACAGGGAGAACACTCTGCATACACCACAAGAGTAACAAAGGTGGTCTCCTCGAGGCACCGGAACAACTCTACGAGTGCCCGGGTCTCGACCACCAAGAAAATATGAGCAGTGCCAAAACATCTCGGAATCAACGTCCAGACATCACAGACGGCTTTCTGAACATCGGAAGCCCCACAATAGCCATCGGGTCTCCTCGTCGCACCGGTATAGTCAACCGGGTGCGCGGGTCTGAACCCACCGAGAAAACTCTCCTACCTCCTGACAAGCCCACATGGCTGCCGGAACGCATCGACCGCGTCTCGCCGGCGCTGTCGTAGGTGCTGGAGAAGTCTCGGTGCAGTCCGGAGGCCCGTCGTGTCGTCATGCCCTCCTCTGCCATATACCCCGAATGTGGGTATATCGGTAAACTAGCAGTGTCGGTCGTGACGGGTGGAAGCCACACAAACCAACACTCCCCCTGGCTGACATAGCCGTCCACGCCACAACGAATGAGCGCAGGCATGGAACAACAATGCATGGCAAGCCATAACATGCATGAGTCAACTCGCACAAACACACACACACACACACACTCGTCTGCTATCCATCTAGGGTCTCCCTGGACACTGGCACAGCCCACCAAGTGTCTGGGTCTCGACCATGAGAGGAGTGATGCACACGCACACAAACCAGTGTAATGCACATCATACACATGTCAGAGGACAAGATGGTCTCCTCGTGANGCCCTCCTCTGCCATATACCCCGAATGTGGGTATATCGGTAAACTAGCAGTGTCGGTCGTGACGGGTGGAAGCCACACAAACCAACACTCCCCCTGGCTGACATAGCCGTCCACGCCACAACGAATGAGCGCAGGCATGGAACAACAATGCATGGCAAGCCATAACATGCATGAGTCAACTCGCACAAACACACACACACACACACACTCGTCTGCTATCCATCTAGGGTCTCCCTGGACACTGGCACAGCCCACCAAGTGTCTGGGTCTCGACCATGAGAGGAGTGATGCACACGCACACAAACCAGTGTAATGCACATCATACACATGTCAAAGGACAAGATGGTCTCCTCGTGACACTGGCGGTACCAGGGTACGGGTCTCGACCACTACGAGCAATCCAACTCAATAGTATCATCATCCAAACACAGGATCAAGGGAGGATCTCCTCGTAACACGGGTGCAATGCACCACGTGTCCGGGTCTCGACCAACAGCTCACATGCACAATGCCACACACAGTATAGCAACAAACTAAGACACACGATCACATGGTCTCCTCGTGACATTGGTGCAATGCACCAAGTGTCCGGGTCTCGACCAACAGTGTGCTACCATCTGTATGCAGTTGTGCAGGGACGTAGCGTGAGGCACATGCGGGATGCTGTAGATGCTCACAACAGAGCATGGACCTCCCCATGCATCTCCCATAATGTCGCGTCAGGTCGAGGTCCACACAACACTCCCCCTGGGCAGATGAACCTGGGAGCGATGTCCTCGATGGAGATGCTGATGTCGTAGCTGAACAGATCCTGGGCGATGAGTCATGTGGTATGTCCAACATGCAGAGATAGCTCCTCCTGTCACGTGCGAGTCGAATCCCTCCCTCAAAGACGAAGTGGTGTCTCCGGCTATGACTCCTCACGTGAATCTGCATCGCCTAGGGTATGCCAGTCCTCGCGTGACTGCCAAGGGTCCCAACTCACAGTCTCTCCTGCCTCCGCACTGCCGCGATGCATCTATGTACGCCGGAGGAACGGGAATGGGCGAGCAGCACGCGTGCGTGGATGAAGTGGCGGAGCCGGCCTCAGAGGCCGGATAGAGCACCATGAGGCACAGGGGTGTACCGCCGGAGGAGGAGAGCTGGAACGACGAATCGGATCATCACTCGTGGATGAAGATGAAGATGGGGTAAGTGAGTCGGGTGGATGAAGGTGCGTGACGGCAGCAGAAGAAGGAGGAGCGATGATGGGGTCGACAGGAGCGAGGATGGCGGAAGCCAAAGGCACGCTCACCTCTCCTCTGACAGTGTCTCCAACGGACGTCATACTCGGAGCGCGTACAAGATGCTCCCCAAGCATAGGTGTGCCAGATGCTGTTGGCGCAAGGGTCGTGCCGATAGTACTGATGCTGCCATCCTCTGAGAATCGCTCACGCGCTGCCATCATCTCCTGCTGCAACATCACTACACGCTCCTGCAGGTCGGCGTAATCTGCCTCGGACATGTCGAGGTGGCCGATGTCGACCTGGTGTAGAATAAACTCTGCCTCACTGGATGCTGCACATGCAGACTGCACAACTCGTGAGTACAGCGCCATCTGCATCTCTGCTACTGGAGACGATGGAACTGGTGCTGCTGCATGCTCCTAGGGGTCAACCAAGCTCGCAATGTGCTGAGACGCTGGAACATTGGATGCAGCTACAGGTGTCGCATCCACATCACAGCTCGTGTCTGTCATGCGAGGAGTGAGCGGTCGCATGCCGAGAGAGAAAGAGAAGGAGGAGCCGTCAGAGTCCGTAGAGCATGTGGAAACGTCGTCCGTGCAGGTACTGCCACTCTCAGTATCCATGTGATCAGCAAGGTCACTAGCAGGTGAACACGAAGGTGCACAACTCAGCTCCTGCTGATGAGATGACTCCATCTGCATGTAGGGATCTGCACCACTGTCCTCAACTACCGCTGTAGTGGAAACAGGTGTGCAAGACTCCGGCTTGACAATGCCCGTCAAGGCGACCAGCAAGCGCAGCTGGCGCTCACGCACTGACTCGCCGGGAAGACTGGTCGCTGCCACCTCCTCGATGATAGAGTGAGGACCATCATCTGACTTCGGCATGTATGTCGCTGCTCCGTGTGTAGGGGAACCTGGAGGCTGTGGGAACCTGTACGACTCCTCATGCTGAAGCTGGTCCTCAGGTAGCGCAGATGAGGCGGTGGAGCCTACTGTGTCTGCTGCAGCACATGTCCTGGCGACATCTCAGAGAACTGCTGCTCTCAAGAACGCCTCAACCTCTAAAAGACGAGCCGGTCGACTCTGCTCATATACAGCGGCCGCTGTCGGGCTAGCATGAGTCCCGTGCACCAACGGCCCCGGAAATCCGTATGGGACATCCCGATCCGCACGTTACTCCTCTGCTGCCGCCAGGTCGCTACTGATCAGAGTCGCGAGTGGCATCACTAAGGCACGTGAGACCTGCCCTCCTCGTGAGGCAACCTGCTGCTACAGAATGTCTCGCTGCTGCCCGGAAGTAGATATCAACCTCGATAACATACAAGTCCCAAGTACTCCAACATGTGCCGGACTCGTGTAAGTCATCTGCACACTCTCCCCCAAAAGTCCGGGGTCTCCACCGGTCGAAGCCGCGAGTGGCACCGTCCAGGGACGCCATTCCTGCACTCCTCCTGAGGTAAGCTGCTGCTGGAGAACGTCCGGCTCTAGTCCCATCGTGGATGTCGATCTTGATGACACGCATATCTCGTGCACTGGAACCTCCGTCGGGCTCGTGTGAGCCTGCTGCACAAACTCTGCCAAAATTCCGGAAGATGCATCCCGATCCGTACGGGACCCCTGTGCCACCGCCGGGCCGCCACTGGTAGGAGCCGCGAGTGGCACCGCCGAGGGACGCCGGGCCCGCACTCCTCCTGACGCAACCTGCTGTTGTAAGAGATCTGGATCCAGTGCTGACGTGGAAGTCGAGCTCGATGATACGCAAGTCTGCACCATGACCTCCATGTCGGGATCAGACTCACTCCCCCTCGACCCAACTGCGGATCCTGTCGCTACTATTGCATCACGCAATGCGCGGTGACCACACTCCCCCTCGACAGGTACAGTAATGGAGGCCGAGGAGGTGGAGGATGTATCAACACCGGCGCGAGCACGCCGTGCGGAGCGCTGACGACGACGTCGTAGCGTCACTCGACTGGAACGACTGTAGGAAGACAAGTCATTGAGGGGTGGCGGCGTGGTCACAGCAGAGTGGAGGATCGAAAGGATGGTGTCAGCCTGGGACTGGCTGGCAGGTGAAGCTGAAGGGACACCATCGGATGAAGAAGGAGGAGATGATGGAGGAGATGTGGTCGAAGAGGCCGTCGACGAACGAGTAGCAGAAGCACGCTCAGTGACAACGAGGTCACAAAGCCACTGCACCGTCTGCCGTAGCCTGCGGATCTCGGCGAATATGCTCGCCAGAGGTCCAGCTAGGGGATCTACCAACGCCGGTAGATCCGTATGCTGTGGAGGACGTAGGCTCGGACGAGGCCGTAGCCAAGGTGGATGCCAGCCGGGAGGGCGCGTCCAACAGCGACGCCAACCATGACGTCCATCACCATAGTAGTAGCAGGCAAATGCGCAGGGCGCCTGCTCACACGTCCGCGCACTCATCTCGTACGCTGGACGATGGATAGGTGCCGAGGGCACCTACTCCCGGTGGTAAACACCAAGCCACGGGAGAGAATGAGGTCCGCAGGTACTATCACTCCTGGAGGTCACGGCGTCCGGGTCAGCAAATGTGACCAGACGGGTAGAGCTGCATTATCACAACACACTCGGAGACGAGAGTCTGACTAGCTTCGGCGACCAATGCTGCTGCCACGAATGGAGCGAAGACTGCTCCGAGACGAGAAGGGGTGGCGGCTGCAGGTGTGGCAGCTGCTCCAAGCGAAAGACGATCCAGCCCTCGGACACGGTAAGACTCGAATCCGCCGGCGATCCTACGAGGTGAAGTGCGCGCACCAATCCACGGGCCCCAGGGAGACGCCGGTCCACGACACGTCTCGAAGCGGAAATCGCCACCGACAACACAATCCGTTGCCGATGCAGAGGGTGAAACTGCAAGCGCTGCTGCAACCGCCGCTGATGCTGCAGTGGTTGCTGCAAGTGCAGTGTCAGTGAGATGATGGGCTACTCGATGGTCCCGTATATTTGGTTGAAACTATCTTTTCCTCCCCCCTTTTTTTTTCTATTCTCCTTTCGCGGCCTCACCCTCCCGTTTTTTTTCTTGACCCCTTAGTCTGAGGCGTACCCCCTCCGTAGTTTTTTTCCCACTTGTACCCCCTATTCTCGATTGCCCCAAAGCTGGGGCAATCAGTAAAATAGGGGGAGAGGTGGGGGGGGGGGCGGAGGTCCGGCTTGTCCGGCCCTCCCTCCCGTGCACTGCTCGCTCGCTCGCTCGCTGATCGAGCGAGTGAGAGACCGACGGGGGGGGGAGGGTCCTTTCCGCCCCTCTGACCCGGCCCCTCAGTCGGTCGGCCGACGGGGCCGACGGGGCCGACGGGGCCGATGGGGCCCACAAGGCCGACGGGCCCCCTCCGAAGG